>JAUTBV010107178.1:0-14831 GCA_032361325.1 Lepetodrilus fucensis
GGTATTTGCAGATATAGATATTAATATTGTCGTAATATATTTAGGTATTGAATAACTATTCATAAAGTGTAACATATAGTGTGAACTAGCATAACGAATGTTAAGCTTAAAAGATCTTCACCCAATCGCATTCTAACCATGCTTTAATAACATTAATATAAGACTATTGATCATGATGCAGATCTTGTAAAATATAAACACATACTTCCGAAAATCGAACTTAAAAAAAACTACATCTCGTACCATTAAGATTATGAACAAATATTTGCCGCCAATATTGGCTCCCGTCCGTATTTTATTGATTTTACCCTCCATGTCTTAATGCATGTACACAGAGAACAACGAGAATGCATGTCCATAGTATAAATACAAGGATAGAATATTTGATCACATGCATATTGCTCCTTGATTCACATAGTGTGAAGTGAACGCTCTTAATATGTTGACGATGGCATATACTCTATATCTTAAGGAAACTAAATCAGCAACGCACTTCAACGATCACATTATCGTATAAAGGTAATCGACTATTACATATCCAGGTAAATTCGTCCATTCATGTGATTGATATTTTCCTAACGAATTCGAAGCATGTCAACCGTGTTGCATAGAATCCAGATGTTATTGTTCTTGTTTAGGGCAATATTGGTGTAAGCTTAAGTAACGGAAGGTGCATTCGGTCGATGTGGATCGATACATTTGTATTTAGGTACGATTATTGGCATTGGAGTAGCTTTTCTTATTAGAACATGCACATACAAACCCAGTGTATGCCGTATTGTAAACGATTATGTCACCATTTCCATTCTTCTTGGGAATACATACAACATAGATTTCATCCTACTAGTGACTGGGTCTAGATCTACAAGTAAATGGAATAGCATAAACTGATATGCAAATTTAAACTTGTGCCCAAACCAAGAATCGATCACGGGAACGCAACCGGTCGACAGGTTATTCATACTATTTTGATATGTATTTCCTCACATGCTTACACCGGCGCCTGGGACTGATTGTGGTTGGCATTGTGGAAAAACCTTTCTGCCTCATTAATATAATCCAATACAGTTTGCCATGTACCTAATATCTCATAAGGTCGTTTTCATCGTAGAGAACAATCTTGATGGGATTCCGTAATTATATAAAGCATGTTCGAGGAGAAATGAACGTTACTGAACGGCTGTGTTAGTGATTGCTAGCATGTTAATCCACTATCAATGGTGTTGCTGCTGTACTTGCTTTTATATGTCGGGAGAATAGGAGAGTCGATCGCGACATATTAGTTTAGATACTTACGTGGGTGTGTACCGTGTGTGTGTGTGTGTGTGTGTGTGTGTGCGCGCGTGTATGTGTGTGTGTGTGTGAGAGAGAGAGAGAGAGAGAGAAGAGAGAGATAGTGGGAGAGAGAGAAAAAAGACAATGATACATACATGTTACATATTGAATCTCGTATACATACGCTCAACCATCCCCTACATATTATATACACACGCGCACTATTGACCAAATGGAGAAAATGAAGGGTTAATATACCGTCACTTTTGATTGCGGTACTGCATTATTAGTCCAGAGCGAGATTCCCTTGGAAAATACACATGCGATGGCCTTATCCCATAACAGACGGTTTAGGGAGTGATTTATCGATATTTGATATTGTATACACTCCAGGGTTATGGGGAGGGTCAATATAGAACAGGTGACAGTCATCCATCAATTAGCCTAGACCAGCTTTCATCCGGCTAAATACCGGAAACGAGGCATATGTGCATGTAGAAGCAACGCCGAGACCGATGACGTCTGCACAATGTCTGAGTGTATATTTCGACAATTTAGATACTTCCCCACATGCAATGTAATATTAATTTATAAATTATGTAACTGAAGAAAAAAAGTTATTTCGCAGCCTTCTTGGCGGAGGAAACTGGAGATGTCCTTTAAGAGCAGTGATGGTGAAGAAAGTGGTTATAATTAGAGGTCGTAAAACTGCATACCGGCATAATGAAGAAAACCTCAGAGAATGTAGCTGGCTTTTGGAACCGGTCCATTTATAGTGCTAAATTTTGATTTTACCGACTTCATTGTCTAGCCCACATGTGGATATCCAGTTTAATACATTTGTGGAAGGGACTACTATTTTGGGGCCTAAAACATAGTCAGTGTACAAGACGTGCTGTGGAGTTACTGCAGGTATTACACTGTATCTATACATACTCATTTAAAAAGTGTACCGTCCTTTAAGTAGAGTCTACATTACAACATTAAGAATAAGCAATGCTTCCTGGAAAGAAATACATATATTCATGGCATAATCCGATATCGTCATACATGTAACGGTAAATGTAAAGGTATACTACATAGAATAGTTGGGAGTGTTTCAATATATAATGAGCAACACCAACAACAAAAATAGTATAAATTTCGCAATAAATAGTTGTAATTTTATATGTTCATCATTATTCTTTAACCTTGACCATGTATATGTGAACACAGACATGCGGTCGACTGAGAGATAGTATACATATTCGTGGAAGGTATGCACCAAAATAGTCTTATACAATTCCATTGTTATTATGACTGGTTATTTGAAAATTCCACAATAGGGCTTCAGTAGGGCATTCCACTTGATTTCATCAAGTCACACATTTTCTATATATAGCCAATCTAATATTGCAAATTAATGTCAAGATTTAACCATCCAGACCATGTATAAATATGTATTGCCATTTTCATAGCATGACATCCGAACGTTTTAATTGGCTACTGAAATTTAGGGTAGGGATTGCAGAGTTGGGCGGGTGGTGGTGGTGTGTAGTGGAAAGGGGGGAGGGATCTATTTCTTGTAGTATCCTTGAACGTTGGAACTGATAATATCGAGTTTGTCTAGTTGGGTACGTCTATGACATGCCGTGTCACACAGCTCGAAGCATTCCACGGTTCTCTTTATTCTTAGTGCGAATTACCACACTTAGTCACGCGGAATTTAGACATACGGACCAGAAGGTGGCCGATTGAAATCTTCTTATTGTTTGAAATGAACAAATGCCGGATGGTCGTCTCCATTAAGACATGACACGTGCATTTACACTATAATACTTTGATTCACATAAGCAAACCAACCATACTGACTTTTTTTAAATAGTTGATTGAATATGTCATAATCTTCCATTATATATACATAATGTTTATTATTTGTACCTGTCAAAATAATGTAACACAAGATGGTAAAAAAATAATCAAAAGAATCTTCCATTAAAATATTTAGTGAGTAATCACAGGAATAGATTGTTAACGTATTTTAACAAGGATAATAATTTTAATTCGATTACATGAAAATAACAATCCAGAACTGAGTGAGTCATCGGCAAACACTAAATATATTCGGCAATGTCCTATGAACACAATAACATTCTTAATGGCAGAATCTATGTATTGCGTTCTAGTTGATCTTCCATGAAAAAACAAATATATAACCATATAAACAACATTCTATTAGGTACAGTCATGTTTCTCAAGAACTAGACTGACCTCCATAAAACAACATAAAACCATGTAAAGTATTCCATTATAGTCAAGTCTGCCTTGGACTGATTTAGCATGGTATGTATTATAATTTATGATTTGATGGTATGATTTATAATTAATATTACGTGTGAACATTGTCGTAATTAATATTCACGATATTGGTGCAGACCAATGCACGTCATCATTGCTTCCACATCAGTTCATTTAAAGGAGTTAAAAACATGTCAAAAACAATGCTGTTTGTCATCAACAATGTGGAATGAGTTTTGCGAGGACATTCTTATAAGCTACTATTTCTTATAAGCTACTATTTCTTATAAGGTGACGGATACCTGCTGAAATTCAGACAGGTTTTACCACCATAGTTTTAATAGATAGTACATGTACATTAGAATCTGAGATTGGAATGAAGAACTATAGTTCTTTTTGCAATGTATTTTCTTATGATCTTGTCATTAAGTTCATGACATTATTTTACGTACTTTCCTAGTATATCAATTAATTTACCAACCTTTCTAGAAATGCTTCTATCTCTCCTTGAGTAGCACCCAGTAATAAAGTATATTTTTTGGTTTCACACGTTTGGGTTAGTCCAGACAATGGTCTTCGTCACGTATGATGGTGATCCTAAAATACTCCAGATGGTTCAATACAAAACCATTGTCTTTGTCAGGGTATCAGATGAGCGCTCGATGATTCCAATGGAACGATTCATTTCGCCCTGTCCTATTATTTGCCATAGTATATTTGTGAGAAAAATCCCAATGAAATCGACCGTTTATCCATATAAACCCGGAGATTTACGTGATGCCATACACACCACGCCGACTTGAAACAGGTACCAGCGACTTGAACTGATATCAGATAGTCGGGGATACCACTAATCACTGTCCATGCCCCCGTAAAAGGAAACTTGACAGGGAAGTATTTGATAAAGCGACGCTGTGGCCTGGCGGAGTCAATGAGGTGTGATGAGGCGGAAAGACAATTGGCACTCGATTCCTACAATACATCACAAGTGCTGACAGGGAACAACACGTGATATATGTGGAATGTATTGCATTGGGGTTGGTATTGGTGTGTGTGTAAACTCAATAAACCGTCTTACGAGAAAGCATATTAGAATATCACGACCCCAATAACAATGGCTTATGGGTCATTGTGTGTTTATGTATAAGGCTATTCATATGGCAGAAAACATATTATATCGATACTTAAGCAGCTTAATATTAGTGATATTTTCGCTTGTCTCTTTCTTCCAAAGACTGTAGCAAGGGATGGTATTATTTAAAACAAGTTTTACTCATTATATGCCAATTTATCGTACGCTTAATGAAATGACAAAAGTCATGAAGGATTGTCATTCGATGAAGTCGATACTAATCTGTTTTGTATTTTGATATCTGCAATTAGTTATTTACACACGTTCCATGGAGATGTACTTTATTGAGATGATTAAGCCTATAATTCCCAGTGATGTTGATATTCGAGAGAATTGTGAACAGTAAGAATTATCGACGATACCAGATCTTTCCTGGAAACTTTCACTGTTCTAAAGTTCGTTGTCTAAGGACGAACATTATACTTGAACATAAATTTACAAAATCAAACCTTCGCGTGGGGTATTGTAATTATAAACCATTTCCATTGGCATTCAAACCGGAAGTATTATCTTAAAGGACTGCGCTCAATACGAGGTCACGTTTCATTAAGTAGACATGGGGGTTATTTTGTTGACGACCACACAACTCTTATACTTGAACACAACATTACATACACGTACACACATCATCAATAGTCTTATCGAATATATAGAAGCTCATGAAAACAGTTTATGAAATTGCTTCTAGCCCCTTCACTGAACAATAACACACGTCAAAGCCTATCAAGCTCTATGTCATGCTGTTTCTGCAGCGAACCCTACTGCAGTATGTGTGTTAACAATAACTGAATAAACACGTCCACTATATAACATTCATAGTCTCTCCACACTATATACATCATATTAGGGGCAGAGACAAGTGTAAATTTCCAGATAACTAGGAGGGAACTCTATTCTAGAAACTAATGCCCTTCTATTAAAATGTAAAATTGTAATAACAAAAGTTGCTCCATCTTTTCAAGGTGGCGTCAAGCTGATTCTTGTAAGGGGGAGGTGGGGGTGGGAGGGGAGGAGACCTATATTGGCAATAATTACAGAAAAACATTATGTACACCTCGATTGAACTTTGATTTGTTTATATTTAGCAGTCAGTTTAAAAATCAACAGAACGGACTGTTGAAAACCATGATCGCCCAACGGACACGCCCGAAATGAAGTTAGCATGCCCGACAATGATTGTAAGTGCCTTTGGCCCGCGGGCAGGCGTTATTTCTACCCCTGTCATAGGGCGTATTCTTGATTTCTTTTCCCATGTTATCCAACAACAGACAGTAATTAAATGTTTATCAGATATCCAATCTACATTGTGCTGAGGGCTAGCCGATATTAACTGCAACTTGTATCACTACAAAAGTATTATTTGATTTTCTCGCGAAGGCTTGTTATTTCTATGCATTGAACTAATTCATTATATCGAATCCGGGTATAACATTGTCCAGTACACCATAGAAAAGGTACGGATAAAAAAAATATAATAATGTCCTGTTATAAGTTTGTGAGCGTGTCAAAAACCACATGCACAGTTCATTCCGTGCACTTTAGTTCTGGTGTAAAACATACCCCAGAACTATTTTAATATGTTTTTACAATGCAGTCTTATGAAGATTGGCATTCTTCTGTACACTCTATGAATGCGCCACAGTGTAGTATTATATTATATCAGAAATGTAATACTCCAGACGGGCGTGATCAATGTCAAATACAAATGAGAAATGACAGAATGCAATTTATTCCGAATGGGTTGAATGAAATTGTAATCTTGTTTATCAAACTTAGATCATAGTTCATACCAATGCTTTCATAGTTCATGTTGTTTAATACAACTGCATACATACGTGTACATAGGTACAACTGTATGGTAGGAGACTTGTACATGTACACCTTTCCGTAATTTACACACGATGTACTCAATACTATCAAATGCATTCTCAGGTTCTATTTTTGAGCATCGACATTATATATCTTGGTCTACTTGGCACATAACTTTGTTTTTGGCTGTGGGGGAGATTGCGACCGTCTTGATGTTAGATATACATATAGTAGCCAATTGCACAACACGCTTTCAACCGTGGCATTAGAATTACAAACATGCTATTGTAAAAGAAATAAGGTTTAAAAATACACTAATTAATGCATTCCTAATTTAGATCTCTAACCATGCTCATAGGGTGATACAGGGTTTAAGCTGACTCCGATCATTCCTGTGAAAGACTGGAGATATATTCCATGATAGTCACGTTGACAGGAGACATACAGACGGGTGGCTGGGTGGAGACTGGCTATAGTGTATGGGTGGATCCGCCTCCTTCCCGCCTAGTACTTAGACCCCACGGGTAGTGACAGGCACCGGGTATATATCCCAGGGTAGTGCCAGTCGCCGAAGAATACCCGTTAATGCAATTTCTTATTACAAATATTGACACTATTAACCTCTCTGTTAGGAATTTCAATATGAAAGACAAATTATCGAGAAGACAAGATTACATTGAATATGCAATTGGACTCCGGTACTCATTTATAATTGCTCAAATTACCGATTTGTTACATTATAATAACGAAATAAAAAGGTTTCACAACCGACAGAGCATGTAATACCTAATTAGGTAGTCTAATATTACACAGTAAATAATAACGTAACAAAAAAAAACAAAAAAAATCGGTTCAAAATGAGTACGGCATTTCAACACTTTATTCATGACAGCAAATCGGGCGGAATAAAACTATTATTTTTTTATGACCAACATACATGACAGGTTGTGGACGTCATTGTTACCTAAGATAAAGCCAAATATCTCGTATTCAAACCCCTACCGTAGATACATTATCTATCTCGTTTGAGTGACAATACGAAGATTAGTGTACAGTACATCTAGTGTCTTTGATTCGTCAGTACCGTCTGGTGATTGCTGAAAGGTTTACTGAAACAATCGACATTGCAGGTGTGCATGCTTACTAATACTTTTAAAGCGACAACGGTAAATTAACTTCTAAATAATATTGCCAAAAAGAGACGTAAAATAAGACGGCCTTTCATTGAAATCACTCATCATGAAGACACATTGAAGGTATTGTGCGTTGAACAAAACACAGTTTTTTTGTATCAGGCATGCACGTAATCATCCTCGAAACACAGGCCATTATGCCTATACCTAACCTTTGACGGAGGTTATGTGTAGTCATAATAGCATGGTCTTCGAGGATGGTACGCAGTAAGTGCGACTAGTGGAGACTATTATTGTTGGTTATAAAAACAGACGAACTAAACTGAAGAAGCGTTCTCATCCCTCGGTGCCACGTTAGCGGTGAATTCAGAAGCAATATTGCGACATGTCGTTAAGTTCTCGGAGGTTTTAAGCGCATGTGTTGAAGTACTGGCCCCGGAGAGGATGCAATAATAAACGTGTTCCGCTACACGATGGTTGTACATAACGACGATAGGTATTTCCGTCCTATAAGTCGTATGGTATTAGCAGTGGACTCCCACAGAGAGTAAATGAACACTTCCAAAGTGGCAGATTTATACCTTGTACATTCAGGAACAGATATGTTGTTTTTTCTGAGGAATAATTTGGCTTGCTTCTGAGGAATAGTATGTTTGTTTCTGAAGAGTAATATGACTTTCTGAAGAATAATCCCATTCATGTGGGATTAATTACAATGCTTCCTCATAAAGCATGCCCGGTTGTCTAACGAATAGACATTATATTACTGTTTCTACAATCGTCATAAGCATACACATGACTACTTATAGTAGTAATTGATAGATTCCAGCCTTCTAATTTGCGAAGCCTTCCTAAATTATTTCAAATAAACATTTATTTTCTAACGATTACAAAATTATTTGAACTGATTAAATGGCGTTAATTAAATACGAATAATGTCTAATGAGGATATGTTGGTGTTTAATGTATAGTGCTAACAATTGTATTTTCCCTAAAGGAATACTAATAATGTGTGTGCTATGACACACTCGCCAAAACAATTACTTTTAGTTAGATTGACATTCTCTTGTTATAACGGGGGGGTGGGGGGTGTATACTTGACCGTCAGTATGATGTACATGAAATATACTTAACACAAGTATAATAATTAATATAGTAGCTATACACTATTACCTCTGTGTTTACTTTACACGAACAGAAACAAAGTTATATATAATTTATTACCGAATTATTACCAGTGTGTTCTATTTCACAGGCAATGTTGATCAAGTACTGACTGCGTTGTAACCATGTTGGAGATATACACGAAGGGTAGCTGAGTTCACTTTCAGATTGTAATGCATCTACTGATAAGTATGCTCGCTATACAGTGGCACTTACATACCCGGATATCAGAGTTCATATCTATGTAAATATACCTGGATCACAGATCTATCAGCTATACTTTAATTTGTGTTGTATTGAACTTTAGAAGAAAAAACACCCCACCTTTCCATGGAATGGAGTGAATATATAACAGATTGTATTTATACATTTGTAATAGTTAAAACATAAATAACTACGATATTATCATAGTAGGAATCAAAACAATCTAGCGATTGTCGTTATATAACACTACAAAAGAAATTATGTGTATTTCGGCAATCAACCTGTTTTCAGCTTTTTTGATTGTGTTTGATATAAAGTTACGACATATTTATAACTTTGTTATTTGTCCTTTAAATTAAGGGCCAACTTGACGCTGCTGATTAAATTTCCAGAAAAAGCCCACAACATACCGAGCATAAATCATGTGGACATTTCCCAAAACGATAATTTGAGAGCAATCAAAGTCATCTGGTGTTAACGTGGTATTATTTTATTGGTTAAGATCAATACCCTGTTTTGATTCTGGCCATTGTTGCTTTACTGGAGTCTCCGATATGCCCAGTACCCTCTGTGCTTCCCCCCGACCCTCAAATATATGCCCAGGACCCTCTGTCCTTCCCTCGACCCTCCGATATTCTCAGGACCCTCTGTGCTTCCCCCGACTTTCCGATCTGCCCTCGAGGCAATGTACGACACTCGACGAGCACTTGTCAATGTATCGTATTAAGGCGAAAGCCTGGTTGTCACCTCCGGTATAAAGCTTTAAAGTGTCGGTGTGATGGCAACGTGCACAATCCCCCGAGAGCCAGGTATATTACCCCCTTCTCCCCTCAAAGTCTCATCGATTAGTGCTCGACGCCGACGTCATATGATGGAGATAAATGACGTTGTGGCGTGACTGTCGACCACGAGGTCAGAGAGTCGATGTTAACGTTTCTGGATAGTCACGACCCACTACGGCCCACCTGCACCCACTCACAAACACGCACACACACGCATATACACACGCATGCATACAAAGTAAGACATATTCATTTTTACATGAGAAAGAAAGTACATGAGAGGGTAAGACCGAGAAGGAAGAGAATGAGGAGAAGAAGAAGACGATTAAGAACCAAAATAATGACAAAAAGAACAACAAGAACAACAACAGAAACAACAACAACAACAATACAAACAAAATAGAAGAAGAATAACAAGAACAAGAAAAAGACAAACAGAGATCCACAAGTACCTATTAATGGTGTCTTGCCGCGACAGCCACCTTACGTGTGAAATCAATTTAACGTATTACCACGGGAGGCCCCTGCGGCATTTTTGTATGTTGTTCTTTCTTTTCTTAGTAGGGTAGTACCCAGGGTCCTTAGGTGTTACCGATTACCGATTAGTTAATTGAGTCTAATAAAAATGATCGGCTTGTTCTTCACCAATCTGGCAATCATGTTGGCGTCAACCGAGAACTTTTGTAACATAAAGCTGGGTTTATACTTTTGACGCCGTCACGCGGCGCAACACGTTAGCACACGTCCACAGCCGGACACTATAACAACACTATATTCTGCAGTTATACTTTAATGTTGTTCTCCTTTTGCACGCGCACAACTATTGCATGGTAGAATATACATAGTTCACATTCTTTCTCAAATAAGGATCCCAACATAATGACAAACGACAATAATTCGACCACATGCAGAATAATCAATCACGGATGTCATAATTATTTTGGCTGCTTGAATCATATCATCCGAAGTCATCAAGAAATATGCACACAGCTAATCACACTTATTAGCTTCTGCTGCGGCATTGATCGTGATGGTTAATTAGTATCGTAACAATCGCAGAAGCATGTTGTCCTTAGAAGAACCTGCGTTGCTGAATCTAACAATAGGACCACCGACGCTTATCAGCTGTATTGATCAATAAGCTACCAGATAGTGTCTGTTAATGTGTGAATAATCATTTATAATGACTGTATGCCACACATGCATGATAGACAGGAAAGTCACGCCATCTGATTGTATCAAGGTCCACGTACAACCTCATCCATACATGTCAATGTGCGGACTTCCTTTGAGGCATTGTCGCGACCTGTCGTGTTATGAACAGTGCATAGGAGTTACCGTCAATAGTGAACGTGCCACGCTTACATATTAGTATACACGAATATACCGTATATCATGTATACATGCACGTGTTCATTACTATACAAGAGCGTTAGACGCCTACTCTACAATGCGTAATTAAAGGCGATATGCGTGGATGGAAGAAGTTCGTGTTTTTAATATCTCGGTGCTGAGTATTTATTTAGCTAGAAGACAACCATAGAAAAGTATTGCTTGTTTGCCCTGTGACATGACAACATAACACGTGGAACTTTATACTAATCTATAATAAGTTAGTTGTGTGGTATAATCATATAGTGAGCGAGTTACATGTAGGGGCCTACTACCATTAAAACACAATATTCTAATTTAAATCAAATATTTCTCTCTCAATCTCTCTCCCCACTCTCTCTCTCTTTTCCCCCCCTCTCTCTCTCTCTCTCTCTCTCTCTCTTACTATACAATTGAAATAAATCAGCATTTTGTACTAGCATGCCAAAAATCAGTCATTTGGTTCTGATATTATACAGTTATTTATATCAGAATTATTTGGAAGATAAAGAGTCTTACCTCTCATTCAGGTAGGCTATCTCTGTTACTAAGGTGGCCATGTAAAACACTAACGCTAGGTGTAGAGTATAATTATTCAGGTATGGGTATGTCATGTGGCTTCTCATCTTAAAGTTCCATATGATATCCGCTGTGTATAGCCACTACGAGATCTGGTACGACGATCTTATATGTATACGGGAGCATTATCTATAGCGCAAACAAATAAACATCACCACTTTGGGTTAAATAAATATCAATATACATAAACAAATAATGTTAACAAATACTTCTCGGATGTTTTCCTGATTAACTCCGCGTATAAATAAAATAAAACCTGTATCACAATTCTACTCACGTTTGCTTCATGTCACTACGCTCTTCCATTCTCCTCCCCACTGTGCATTGCCTAGCTGGACAACAGCCGAGACAATCATTTTGATCAATACTCGAGTAACGAACAACGCGTTGTTTTCAAACACTGTCACTCAATTTAAGATTCCTCTAGGAATTGAGTCGCCCGTGTATCATACACGCTATCTTACATACTACCACGTGATCAGTTTTTCACTCAATGCGATTTAAGATTAGTAGAACATTTTTTCATTGTCTAGGTCCCTTGAAATTGTTAGGAGATTTAAGGAGGCTGTTTGTTGTAGAATATGGCTTTTTGAGTTGACAGTGAGAGTAAACAGGGGATTGACGAGCACGGCGTATAGTCCTAACAGGATCCTGGTATAGTGGGTCTGTGGGATTACGGGGATCGGGTGGCAGGGTGTGGAGAACTCGATACCCGACTGGAAGGGGGTCGTCGTACGTTGTCAGCCTGGTATACAACGCCGCCAGGCCTTGTTGTCATGGTTTCATAGTTGATCACATAAACAGTTTTATTACAGTACTTTGGACTATTAGCTTTATTGTCATTTTAACTTCTTTTTTTCTTCTTCTTTGTTTGTTGTTGTTGTAGTTTGTGGTAGAGTAGACAAGGTTATATTATTGGCGTGTACAAAGAATAACGTTTTTAATAGCCATATTGATAGGCTATGTGATTTAACTACACATATAATACAGGTACCTTTAAAAATAAATATGTATTTAATTATATCTTTATTAATTTACTGGAATGTTGATGCTAATTAAGTTAATTTACCTCTTATCTGTATTTACTGTAACATGTTCTATTGTCTTGGCTAACATACTAAAGTAGTATTCGTTTTCAACAAAAAAAAGAAAATTCTGTACATTTGCTAACGTTATGAAATTTTAATAATGTTTCAAATTGTAACCAGGTTATATCCACTAACTTGACATTTCTGATGTTTTATGTTGCCATGGATGCAGTGATGATAGTATCAGTCTTCTGTAATACGATAGTTCAACACCGGGTATACATGGTAACATGTATTGTGTCATTAAAAATAGGATCGTCATTTCTTTCAACGTCAGGTAATGGGAACTTCAGGATATCTTGGAATGTTCGTTACTTTTTTTCACTCGAAGTAGGCTAATATATCCTGCATGAATATCTGACAGTAATGCTATAAATAGACATTCACTGTCCACTTCATTCACTGTTGAGATATATTCTCTGTTCACTTTGTTCATAGTGTAGAGTTCTTGGAATGCGTTTGCACTGGTGTTGTTATTATAAGAAATCCACGTTTTACTGTACTGTATACTAGTAGTTATAGCGGCATGCCAAAATACGTTAAAAGATGGTAGTTGTTGTTCCCCTGCTTGGCGCTCAGCATTAAAGTGCTAAAGCAAGGGCTGGTCGGCTCGAAATTAGTATACTGCGTCTGATTTGGGTATCAATGTTCTATCTGCGGCATGATATTCCAGTGAGCTAGCACTATGAAAACTGGTGGAAATCCAGACTAATACAAGCAGTATATGTGACACAATATTGAAAGTGGATTTTAATCCCAAGTCAACCAAACAATCTTGCAATGGACGTCAGGTTTCTGGTAGAAGAAGTATTATACATATAGGCCTACATGCACGCGTTTTTCTTAGCTACCGGTATACCATGCGCTGTCCTTCGTCATACGTTTGGTACATGCATATCATGCCATTTCTTTTCTCAAATTCCGGTCGATATTAATATTTATTCGTGAAGAAAGCTTATTCTTTGTTCAGGGAACATAATACCGAGAGTAGGTTTGTACATGAGTATATATGAAACACAACACACGAAATCAAACATTTATCTTGAAGGTCCATCAAGGTATTAGGCGATATCCAAAAATACAAATCCATAAAGAAGGTCCATACCATCGAGCAGACGTGGACGGACTGAATGTATATTAACATTACTTTTACATTAGCGTCTACCAGACCCGGCATGCTAGACATATAACTGTTGCTATGAATAAGTGCCTTAAACCCACAATCTCATTAATCAATATTGATTGTGAAATTACATTCAAATTCTGAGACGCCTTGCTCCGACGAACGCCCATACCAGGTATCTATATTCAGCTGAATTTAATATTTCAGTCGACAATCTGCATTTTTCGTATGGTTGTGGACCATAACTATACGAGTACTAGTATATATTTTGTCATTTAACTAATGGCATTCTATTGGAGCCACGCTATCTGCATGAACACCAGTTTAATGGAGCTTAAAGTCGTAATACCCAGGAAATCCCTGTGCACATAGTTACACTCTGACGCTTTGTTTCATGTCTTCTGTTTAAAGTAATCTACATTGGTATAGATTAGAAAGATAGCATGCGAAAACAGGCACACAGGTATGCATATAAAGATGTCAAATTCACACAGTGTCTAAAAATAATGCATTTGGTTTTTATAATTATGTTGTCATACATATTACTTTATATGGTATCCCGTCATATCATGGATACGCATTCCAATCAGTAAACATGCTATATCGATTCTGTACAGTACACCTCAATAAATCGTAAGTGTTTCTCTTGTAAGTAGCATGAACTTCTAATAAATAGACAGTGCAAGCAAACGCTATCAGTGGTGTATTGTTTGGGATTTAAACACTTTTTATATAGTCATATTTTAAAAAGTGGAAATCTATAAACACGGGGAGAGAGAGAGGGGGAGAGAGAGAGTGGAAAGCGAGAGGGGGAGAGAGATAGGGCGGGCGTGGGGAGCGAGAGAGGGGAGAGCGACGCGCGGGAGTGGGAGCGCGAGAGTGAGCGTGGGGGGA
>JAUTBV010107189.1:0-14831 GCA_032361325.1 Lepetodrilus fucensis
GTAAGTCTGAGAAGTTACCCGTCCTCATACATGTTGGCCAGTGATCGATGATATACATCTTGAAAAACAAACAAAAAATAACATGACATGCGGGCGTGCAAGGATAAAACGTTACCCGTTCTCGTTGAAAATAACCCGTCGCGGGTGTGCAGACAGGCTCTATTTCGAACACTGATTATATTATTATTGTTATCATCATCATCATACTTTAACTGTACAATGTGATTGATATAAGGTAGTGCAGTTTTATAATCATCATTATTATTATTATAATTATATTCATACAAGTTTTATGATTAACTGTAAACTGACGTTAAGATTTGGTAGTGCAGTGTTGTGGTATTGGACACTCAGTGTAGCGCTGTTGTTATAGACACTCACTTTGTATTTAATTAACATTATTATTATCGTTATTATTATTATTATTATTATTATTACTATTTATTGTCATCATTATTATTATTTATTATTATTATTATTATTATCATCATCTTTATTATGATCATTATAATAATAATAAATATTATCATCATAATCATTTTATTTTTATTATTATTTATTATTATTATTATTATTATCATCATTATCATCATTATTGTTATTATCAAAGTCACATGACCTGGTGTTTCAGGCCTCCATTATCGGACGATGCTAACAAAGTCTACCAGAACATCAGCGCAATGGACACAGGACTGCCTCCGCGGAGATTGTGATCACATGACTGTCCCGTGTATTACGATTGGCTGCTGCCAGTGAGCGAGTGACCTATGAACCATGGCTCTGGCGCAGCACGTGACGTTGTTACTGAAGTCTCCTGCCCGTGCCTGGAGCATGGGTGGAAAGGTCAAGGTTGTTAGTGGATGTTGAGGTCAAGGTCATTACAGAGTGCAAAAATCATGCTGGAATCTGTTTTATTTGTTATTTGTTTTTTTTTTGACTGATGTAAACATTATGAATTGTACATATATTTGTTGCAGACAATTCACTAATGGCTGTTGAATATGTTGATCTTGCTTTAATTATTAATGTCATAAGAATCGTGTTTGTGAAACAAACATTCTGTATGATGCAGCTGTGTTACTGAGAATTGTGTGTTTAGCAATGAAAATGTTATTTAACCCTCTCCCTGCTGGATTACACAGACTGCCTTTTAAGGCATCTCTGATTGCCTCCAGCACAGAGAGGGGTTACATTTATCTTCAGGACTCCAGTATTTCTGTTATGTTATTGGGGGGGGGGGGGATTGTGTTATGGTTAGCCACATTTTGTATCATGCAGTGGATGATCTGAAGTTATCCTATCAAACTTGGGTTATTTTTCGATTGCAGTTAAACCGGATAATGAAAATTCTTACTCTAGCCATGTTTTGAATCATGCAAGAAGTCGATAGTCTTCTTTGAAGATATCGGGTCCAACTAAAACTACAATTTGAATGCTTCCAGATATGATCAGCTGATTTTGATAATTAATTATTAGTTGAGAGACATTCTGCTGCTATGGACATCATAATATTTTGGACAGCTTTAATGTGATTCATTCATTCTTTCATTTATTTGTTATTGAAACGTTGGTATGGGTTATTATTTTTGTGAGACATTCTGCTTATTGAAGTTGGCAAAATATCATTAGGTGTTGAATAAAATGCATCATATATTTGTCAATATCGGTTGTCGAGTTATTTTAAATATGCAGCGTTTTGAGGGCTACTGAAATCAGAAATCCATTACATGCGCTCACATTTTTGGAATTCAAGTTTCACTGTCATAAGATCACTGTTTCAGTCATTTAGAGTTAGTAATGGAACCAACTAGGATTTTAACACTCTCCCTGCTGGATTAGGCACAGACAGCTCTTTAGGGCATTTCCAATTGCTTTCAGTACGGAGAGAGTTAATTGAGTCAATTAGGGTTTATAATGGATTTCTGATTGTGCAATGTATTGTAGATTGTCAGTTGTTCACCTACAATTAACAATAGGGAACAAAAGTACTGGCCTTGTAAGACAGATGTGATTTTGAATGACTTCTTCAGTGTGCCAAGACTGGCCATGAAGCATAGTGAGACTACGAGTGAGTGCGAGTGGAGTATGAGTAAGAGTATGAGTGAGAAGAAAATAGGGAAGAGAGAGAGAGAGATATATGAACGAGTGAGAGATAATAAGCAAATAGTGAGAGAAAAAATAGGGAAGAATGAGAGCTAAGAATGAGTGAGCGAGAGAATAAGCAAATAGTGAGAATACATGTGAATCTTTTCATCAAGGATCCAGTGTATTAACCCTCTCCATGCTGAATGCAACCAGAGATGCCCTAAAGTGCAGTGACTACCTAACCCAACAGGGAGAGGGTTAATCATAATCTTCACCATGGCGTTGAACGAAAACATAATCTGAGGTATACACTTCAGTTGTGTGGCTTAAGGTGATTTAACTCTCTACATGCTGTTGGCAACCAGAGATGCCCTAAATAGCAATGTTCGGCAGGGAGAGGGTTAAACATGTAGAAATAGAATATCGGTAGTTATACCAATGCAGATAAACATTTAGAAATGGACATTTTCTAAAATGTTTAAACAATCTTTAGATCTATTCTCCTTATTTGTGGGTTTAATTCTACAACACTTATATACAAACTACACATCTGAATTACTAACACAACACTTGCTTAACTGGAAATACTAAAAGTGTATTAAACGTACACTAACATGGCTTTATTACACTATTGTGCAGTTTTATTGTACATTGATTGGAATCTATGCGTGATAGTCCGATCTGGCCACAGAATCGTGCATCTCCATTCCAACAGTGATATTATGTACAACATATATAGTGATCTTTCCAATGAAGTCTTCAACATGAAAGATATTTTCTTGTATCTAATATTATTAATTGTTCCATATTGTAAAGTCGGGCGCCATATTTGGCTCGCATCATGAAATATGTTTGTTTCATTTTATGACCAGAAGAAGTAGATTTTTCAAATGGGGAGAGAGTTAATTGGGGGAGGTGGCACCTCTTGACCTCTACCAATGTTTTGATTGGCTACTGCATTGGCCAACGAACCAATCAGGTTACATTTCTGTCTCGTGTCCTAAAGTGTTGTCCATGTTTCCAATACTGTAACAATGGCTCCAGAATAATGTTCGTAAAATATTTAAATATTTCCATTGTGAGTATGTTGCTTGAGAAGCATTGATGTTGGAGTAAGAAATCTACATTCGCTTATAATTATTGCTAGCCGGAGAAAAACAATGGTAAATTTCCTGCGAAAATTTCTACTTCAAAAGTTATTAAAGATTCATATCCATTATAAGAGCCAACTGGATGTAATGGGTTAATGCTAATTTCTATCCTTGATTGAATTGACATGAAATGGTGGTTAAAATAATCAGTATTACTGCTAAAAAATTATAACAACTTGTCGTTGAGAATATGAATTTTATCCAATTCATTTGTGTAATAAACAGTTTATTACCAGTATGAAATAAACAGTGACATTTCTTTTGTCTACATTCAAGTATAGCTATATATCTGACTACTGTATGTATTTCACAAGTAACTTCTGTATTCCCATCGTCGCAGCAACGTTAAACTCCATATTCACTCACTCTGTATTCCCAAATATTATTTTCTATAACCAGAACAAAATGCTTTATTTTTGTTTCTTTTTTTTACCTTTTCCATCCCCATAATCACTCATGTGATGGTTTAACTGTCAATATTATCCTCTATCCTTTATTCTTGTCTTGCTTGCTTGGCTATGCTGGTCGCCTGTTCAAAATGTCAACTGAATGGTAACCTTTGTCGGCTTAAACCATTGCTAAAGTGGTGGTTATGGTAGCCATTACCGGTAAGCGTGGCATAGAAGTGTGAAAAATAGAAAAAAATATCTTGCCATTGGATGCCTTATAGCTGGTTCTGTAGCTACAAAATATTTACTATTTTGCTATCTTATAGTAGATAGCCAAATATTAAAACGGGGCATATTTTAGCTACAGAACTGCAGCTATATGCCTTTCTGTTTTGCCTAGGAGACTGCTAAAAGACCATGTCCATCATTTGTCATTGTCATTAAAACAATTGGTTAGCTTGAATCAGTTTTGAAAAGAAGTAGATCTAGTAGGCTTGCAATTAGACCAGAAACACCCCCATATAGTATATATATGTATATGTGGCTTATTGCCATATTGCCCCATGGCAATATTGAGCAATTATTTTATTACTATTTCAGACTCGTAAACAAATCTCAAAGGATTTTACAAGTTCCTGCTGCCCTAAATCATCACAAATGGGTGAAAGATTCCCGCATTGACGTTAAACTATAATTGCTAACTCGCATGTCCTAAAATGGACAAACAATGCTGTGATATAAGTCAAATAATTTTGAAAACGACTCTAAACCCCAATTAAATATAAAGAAAAATATACATTATTATTTAACATCATTATTATATTGACCATGTGAACCAAAGCAAAAGAAAGACGAGTAATGTGTTGAATTTACAGTCGCATATTGGTTGGATCAAGTGCTTATTGTATTTTTTATATGATTTTAGAGTACTTCCTAAATTATTCTGCTTCATGCAAGATTCACAACATTATTCAGACAATTTAACCCAAGAACTAAATCATTACTACCAATTATCAAAAATTGCATGAACATATTGCTTTTATCTACTGTATCAGTTATCGCAGTCTTAACTAGTTTTCTGAACCAAAAGTAGTTCGATCAACAGATAAATATGTTGTACATTTCTAATAATTATATGAGTAAATCTATTCCAACTGTTGATCTGTTGATTACTTTAGTAGGAAGCACTATAATGGCTTTAACATTACATCACAAACCAGACTAATCCATGTATATTGGACAGTATATATAATAATAATAATAATAATAATAATAATAATGCGCTAAACTCCACACAGAGAATAACATTTAGACATATACTGCTCACACAAAATAATGGACATTATTATAGATTTTTGTACATGCTTCAGGTATTGTTGTCTACCTCCATGATTTAATCATTATCTTCATATCCATTATCAGAATCAACTGGATGTAATGGATTAATGTTAATATCATACCTGTGGCATATAGGGGTTGGGTTAGAGAAGCAATGTTCACATATTATTGGCTCCAGGGATGGCAGTTTTCTGTGGATCCGTAGAAATTTGTTGATTTGTTTGTCCAGAAACAATTTATTTCACTGGATGTGGCTTGGGGGCCTTGTACTCAAAATGTTTCATAATCACCCATGCATTCACCTCCTAACTGGCCAACCCATGAAAAGACATTTATTAATAGTTAGTCAATTGCACAAACTGTGGGATATAGCTAGAAGATTTGATAGTATCACCCACCACATATGGGGCCTATTCTTGAAACTTCTTACTCCTATTAGCCTAAGAACAGTTCTTAATGATTTTTATAGTATGGCTACGAACTACGAGCTAAGAAGTTTGTAGGAACGTTTCAAGAATAGGCCCTCTGATTTGTAGATTGTTCTTTATTTTCTCATCTGTATGGACTCCCATCAAAAATGTTTGTATTTGTTTTTGTAAATGTATTACCCCACCTACACATATTTAACATGAGGGAGCAGTGAATCTACTGACAATTGTGGACATATTCCTCCAATGTTTCTTTTAATGAATAGTTTATCTGGATTCATGTGCATTTTTGCTGCAATTAATTTTCATTACATATCTCTAATTTTGTGTGAGCAGTATGTACAAACTTCCAACTAAGCATTTGTTGCATTATAGATTGAATATGTTGCAGCAATTACCATAATATTGTTAAGTATTTCAGTTTGTGTTTTGTGTTGATATTAAAAACAATTTGTCTTGTAGTTTGAGAATTATTCTGTTATCCAAATCTTCATGTTTGTGTTTCGTAAGATTTTGTGGCGCAATAATGAATTGACCATGGTAAATTTTATGGTGCACATTTTATTTCTGTTTTATGTACTGGAGAAGTCAAATTAAACAATTGATTGTTCTAATGTTTACACGATTATTTAGTTCCAGTGATTTCAACAACTTGTCAAAGATGGTGGCTGATTTATATTCTTAAAAATTAATATTTATTACTGTATCGTATTTGTCTATTTTTTTGGGAAAATATAGCAAAATTGAAAAACAATTGTCACCAAGGACTATTTCAACAACATTAATTAAGGGCCAGTAGCCATTTTGGAAATAAATGTAGCTGTGTTGACACACCAAAATCACTTGTTTAATGAATCTCTTCGAACTACGTTTCAGTTGACACACGAACAGATTATAATAATGTCACTCATTCACAAAACAACTGGGGTGCGTTCAAAGACACAATGGCTTGCAAGCAGCTTACCAAACTAGCCACTGCAGCTAACTCAGCCCTGTAATGATTGAACGCACCCCTGGAACTGGGACAGAACTGGAACCAAATTTGCTTTCAAACCGAATTGAACAGCATCCGGTGTATCAACAACTGCAAATAACCGTATTGAAAGCATTTTGAAGCTCTTTAGTGTTTGGTGTGTCAACAACGGAGAATTTCCAAACATCTACAGGCTCCACAAGAACGTGCAGAAGCATTAGTCTGAGTGAATATGGAGTTTTAACGTCACTGCGGTAATCTTTCACCCATTTGCGACGAGACATTAGTCTGAAGAATGTCACCAGATTCCTAAAGTCCAGCTCTGAAATTTGATAGAGAGCTTCCCCACACAATATCTGCTAGCCCTTAATATATTTTGTTCAGTGAGTGATTGTTTCTGTGGTGTTAAATTGTTGCATTTGTTTCCTAACAATTGCAGCAGAAGTTACATCAGACAAAAACGCATAACAAATAATTAAACTAAAGTTAATAAGTGTACACTATGACCAGACATTTCATACAGCATGTACAACTGCTGTTGACTGCACAGTCAACAACATGGTATTTGGAGCCTGGAGCAAAAATCAACCAGTTAGCTTTCTACTTGACAAGTGTCTTTTTAACCCTCTCCATGCTGGAGATGTCATAAAGAGCAGTGCATAATTATACTATATGCCTAATCCAGCAGGAAGAAGGTTAAAGGATTTGGTATTGTCCGTTAGGACTTTTTGAGGCACCTGTCCCAATGTCTTGTCGGACATGAAACTAGTTGCCAAACTACCTGACCTGCAAGTCTTGTTCATCTGAGCCGCTATTCATAAAAGGGCTTGTCAGTTTTCGCTACATATTGATCATCAAAAACTGACTTAAGCCCTTTTATGAATACCGGCCCTGGGCTTTTTCACTTGTCCTTACTGTCCAGCCCTGTCACAATATTATATCATCCTGTGGCAATACAAACCTGTCATATAACTACATATACACAGCTGCTTTGAGACACCCATTTGATAGAAATACCTTGGTACTGTAAATACTTCAAGCAAAAATGTCAATAGAATATAAAAAAGTATGACAGTATTTATCAAGCTCTTTGCTTCAAGATGCAGAATTTGTTTCACGGATCACCATTTTATTGTGACCAAAGGATAATGCAACATTGGGTGAAACAATGGTTGAATTTCCTGAGCTAGATTTCAAATAAGCAACAGTGTTAAAGCAACATTAAAGAAGACATTGTGGTTTTTTTAATGTATATTTATTTGCTAGAGATTACATGTTGAGAAATGTATGAAAAAATATGTTGTCAAACTTTGATATTGGGAGATGCAAATGTCTGCAGCGTACCAACATGGGCTCACAAACCAATGGTATAGTAGTGCCCACTTGAGCCCATTAACTAGTAGTATACCCACGTGGGCTAATAAGCTTATGGTAGTGCCCACAAGCTAGTAGTGTACCCACGTGGGCTAATAAGCTTATGGTAGTGCCCACAAGCTAGTAGTGTACCCATGTGGGCCGATAAGCTTATAGTGACAGTACCCACGTGGGCCCATAAAGCTCGGAGAAAGAAAGAGGGTGTCCACTGACTGCCCATGTGGGCACAGAACAGCTTTCGTTTTGAGAGCATTGCATGGCCAGACGAAACCACAGTAAGGAGACTGGGGAGAGAAAAGGTTGTAGTGCAGATCTGTTCTGTGTTATCATGGAAGATGCAAGAATACTATTTTTTTTTCTATAAACCTGACACCATTTTCTGTTGATCTGCATCATGAAGATTAATTACAATCGAAACCTCACAAAGTAAAATAGTACGTTAATTTCTATAAATAAATACATAATAACACCATGTTTTATCTCGCCAGTCTCCTGTCGACGAAGGTGAAAACAAATTAAAAAATACAAAACATTTTGTGAAACTCCAGAAAAATAAAAGGAAAATTCAGAACATGTGGGGGGCAAGATTATCTACATAAAACCACAGCTTGAATATACGTAATATGCATAAATTAATAGATGAGAGTATGTACGGATAGCAACAACATAAACAAGCAAGAGTTATTTCCCTTTTATATAGTTACTTCCCTTCACACAGAAAGGATTTCTGTTGCATGTGTCTACCTAGCTGAATTCAAAGATTGCACATTTAATAGAATAAATGATATTAGTATATATTGTCTTTAGTACTTTGAATATTAACCCTCACCCTGCTCAATTAAGACACAGGTACAGCTCTTTAGGGCATCTCTAGTTGTCTTCAGCATGGAGAGGGTTAATCCTTTATGCTGCTGGAAATAACATTAGTTGCTCTATACAGCATTGCTTGTGCTTGACCCTACAAGTGAAAGGTTAACACTTTCCCTTATATAGTCAAACTGGAGATGCCATATAAAGCATTAAAGGGGTTAATCCAGCAAAGCAATGGTTAAATTAATTAAACGCAGAACAATGGCTACAAAGCCGTACATGCAGTTTAGCAATCTTTTGACTACTCATGGGGGGGGGAACCTACATTCATAGTATTGACTTTCAACAATTAAGTGTCACAGATACTGAAGCAAAAGTCTTGCATAGTTACCAAACAGACAAATCAACAAATATGCTGGACAGGTGTGTCACTGTAGCCACTGTACAGGAAAATATATCGACGACACGTGTCTCCTGAAGAAAAACGTTATCAACAGATCAAATTCTGTACGGATTTACCTAATGGAAATGCACGACAGACTAACAAAGTCACACCAGAAATTAGAATGCATGGACAGACTCGAGAGAAATCGACTGTCAACGACGGATGACGTCTACTGTGTGGAAGTCGTCGGCGACATCGACAATGGCTATTGTACTGTCTGGAGTTGGGAGTTATGACGTGTGATTTGGTCCTATGAAGTGTGTCACATTAAATGCGCTAGGACAAGATAAACACGCTGAACGCTGTGCCAGTCTGCAGAGTAACACTTAGAGAATCCGCCTCTCCGGAGCGTTGACACAAAAATAATAATATAATTGATTATTGAGGTGTCCTTGTTATGGTTACCGCCCCCAATTATCGAGAGTATTATTTTCTGTCGTTATCCAGTAATGCATGTCACCGAGCTATAAATAAAGCTTACTTATACAGCACATAGATCGCGCAATGTCCCAGAAGTGTTCAATCAATGTTGTTATGATATAATCTGCCATGATCTGACGATGTGGGTGGGGGAAGAAATTCACATGATTCTAAAATTTTGATAACTATCAGAAGATGTCGAAGACTGGAAAATTTCAAAGCACTTTACATGGAAAGATCGATGTTACCTGACATGGTCAACAAAAACAGTTAAATTCTAAAGCCCAAAATTGTTTCAGTGACAATGTCTCGGAAAAACAATGCTTGCATTTGACGAATATTAACTATTTATGAATGTATGCAAATGAGGCTTAGACGATATTTTCTCATAATTTAAAGCTAAGCAAGACAACAATCATTGTTCAAAATTGCAACACAGTGGAGATAAAATTCCTATTCCTAATCAATTCTTATTGTCCTAACGTAGAATGACGCACAAATTATAGCTGATAAAAATTATTTTGGGAAATAACAGAGCTAGAAACTTCAACATATTTACAACTAGTCTGTATCGTTATGCATTTACATACACAGACTTTACCATAGAAGATCAGAATGCTATTTATCTGTACACGAGATTTGTCCGTTCAAAATTACGTAACAAGCACATCCACAGCCCCACTCTACCATGGTTACAGAACATGGGTGTAATATTGCCTATGGTTTGTTGTAATATATCTGCAGTCTCGAAAGGTGAAGTGTCCATAATAAACGTCTCCCTGTTGGTCAGATGAAGTATCGCTGCTCAGCAGGGCACCTCCAGTCGACACCAACAAGGAGAAGGTTAAACCCACCAGGAGACACTGTACACAGTTGTTGTTTTTCCAGTTGTTAGAGGTTGCAAGTTCGGCTCTTAGTGAAGGAGAGAGTAGGGGCGGGTGTAGGGGGATAATGCTCTCCAAGAGCATGTTTCTTGCGAGAGTGTTATCACGGCAGCACTGCCGACAGTAGTCTAGTGTGTCCCCTCTCCTGCAGTGTTGTTGCACATGGGTCTTGTCGTATGTTTATATTAGCGAAGTAGGTGGTGATAGTAAGGCCTTCAAAGGAGAACACACTTCCTCTTCTTCGCTGGCTCTGGGGGTTCTAGTGCTGCTAGAATTGCTTCGTCGAATACATTCTTTAGCCCTTTCTGTAATGGAAGAAAAATATGAGTTTCAATTTCTAAAAGTCTATAAATTATTTCCCGCTGTGGGTTTTTCACAGCGGGAACACATTTAATTTACGATAAAAAAAGCTTGCTTAACTCTTTCCATGCTGGGCAACCGGAAATGCCCTAAATGGCTGTACATGTTAAAGAATATTTTATAGATTAATCTGTGACAATGTCTTTTTGTATTATCTTGCGTTGTAAACAGGCGATAATTGGGAAAAGAGCATTAAATAAATATAACACCACTCTTCTCTCTGCTGGATAATTTTAAAACTCAATCGACGCCCACAACACCATGTATAGTTATCACCATGTATAGTTATATCCATCGGGTGTACAGAATTTTACGAGCTGAAAGTTCCTGTGCCCCACGAGTCAGCAGTTCCAATAAATAAACCTAGAATTTATTCTGAACAACAGTAATTCTGTTTGCCTCCAGAAGAAACTAAATTATCTTGTCGGTCAAACTAGACACATGGTACAGTACCTGTGTTAGTGCTGAGCATTCTACGTATTTCACTGCGCGCAGTTCCTTTGCGAGCTTCTCTCCTTGGTCGATTATGATTGGCTTCTGTTTGTTCTTGGCTAGTTTCTCCACTGTGGCTGCGTCGTCCCTCAAGTCTATCTGCGTGCCGACTAGCAGGAATGGTGTTTTCTGACAGTGGTGGAGAATTTCTGGCACCCACTGAAAACATGTGTTCAGACTTACATACTAGTGGCATGGATGGCAACACACAATTGTGGTTTCTGTACAAGCCCGGAGGTCAGGCCCAGGGTTTGCAATTAACACTCATCCGGGCCATTTCTCCCAATGCTAAAGGTATCCTAAGGGCGAGTAGAAATTCATAACATTTGTTATTTGTATCTCTATTCGGGCAAGTAGTATCAGCAAGATTGAAAGTAGGCAGCAAAATTAGGGAAATACTCTGAAATAGACTGACAATTTTGCCAGTTGCCGGCACCTATTGAAACCATTGGGACTAACTTTACGACTTACGTTCTGAGATAGAACCCCATTAACTTATTTGCACACCAAAAGCGAAATTCACATTTAGTTTGTCGCCAAGACAAATTTCGATAGTTCCTATCTTTGTTTTGTTTTTTTGTCGGTGGCGAAAATCGATATAAGGACATTTATACTTTTAATGGACTTTATGCCAATAGCATTCTACACTGATTGTTTTCTATTTACAACTGTTGTATGAATGGAGGTGAAAATAAGCATACATGGTAACAGTATTTCGTCCAATGAAAATGATGAATTGTGACAGGACCTTTGAAGTAAATCAACCCCCTGGACATATAAATCAGCGGAATTCATGGATCAGTGGGAAATTGCCACATCTGCATGGGGAAAATTCATGTAAAATCAAGGTTATTATAAACAACAAAATATGATTACTTTCTCATCAAGCTGTACCCACCTTTTCTTTTACATTTTCAAATGATGAAGGTGACACAACTGAGAAGCAGACAAGGAAGACGTCGGTCTGTGGGTAGCTGAGAGGACGCAGCCTGTCGTAGTCCTCCTGTCCTGCCGTGTCAAACAGGCCCAGTGTGTACGGCTCACCCCCTATCATCACAGTCACCGCATAGTTGTCAAATACCTGCAGCAAATATTAGTATCATTAGGTGAGCAACGAGTGAGTGAGTGAATTATTGTTTTACGTCACGGGCGGGAATATTTCACCCATAGGCGACGACTAGGTGAGCAACGATTCACTGGTGCACCGCGATACACAGTGTGATGATTCACAAGACTACATATCGCTAGGTGTGCAACGATTCACTGGTGCACCACGATACACAGTGTGATGATTCGCAAGACTACATATCGCTAGGTGTGCAACGATTCACTGGTGCACCGCGATACAGTGTGATGATTTGCAAGACTACATATCGCTACAAAACAATTTACAGATGTATTTAATTTGTTAATGAAAATGTTCATGGAATATATATGTGTGAAATTGATTCTGATATGTTTCAACATACTTCATTGGAGTGAAATCCGTACAGTATATAGATATTGTGTTCAAAATCAGAGGGTAAAGATTTCATCAGCTCCTTTCATCTAAATATAATACCAATCAATATAATGTATATTTAAACCAATTTACTTTCACTGTCTGAGATTATGGATAGTCTAATTATTGAAGTATTGTATCGCGTATTGTATCGTGAATTATGATACGCATCGTATCATTCGAAAATGTATCATTACAGGCCTAATTATCATAGATCGAGAACACTGACATGTTGGTTTTAAAGAATGAATGAATGCTTTACGTCACAGCGCAGGTCATCTTTGGGTTGCAGATGTTTTGCCCCTAGTCATTTCACTCCATTTTCGCCCATAACAATTTCTATATGTGTACGTGCATTTCGCCTCAACTATTTTTGACCAAAACTCTTGACGTTTGTCATAATTTGGCAAATAGCCATGTTGTCATCAGGAGAAAAATATTATATGAACTGCAGGTAACACTAGAAAAAGTATGACACGAATATAGGCGACACTTGCGAACAAAATATTGGTGGTGGATATAGATTGTGGGCTGACTGGGCCAGTGGGGGCATATAATGAATATGGGGCGAAACATCAAACGTCTCAGCATAAACTCACCGTTGGCACATATTCAGAAGGGAACTTGTTTGTTGTATATGATATAAGCAGGCATGTTTTACCAACCGCTCCGTCACCCACCACAACACACTTTATAGTCTGCATCTCGAGCACCGATTGGACGTCTCTGAAAGGTCAAAAGGTCATAAGGTCAAAGAAGAACGAGTAACTCATCATTATTAAAATAGAACGTTTCCCAATTATTCTGGTGAAATTATCAGAATTTAGAACAGGTAAGTAAAAAAGTAAAATATAGTGACATGAGTGATCTATTGCTTAACATCGCAGAAATAATCATAACAACTCAGATGTAAATGTAACAAATATGTGATATTTTATTGTCAAAAACGTATACAAAATTACAATAAGTTTTAAAATGTGTTCTCAAAAAAATATAATATAGGGTAAAGTGATCGGTAGTTGGACCACCTCTGCACTTGGCGCAGGGACTAATGCTAGTCCTATAATAGCCAATGACTAGTAGTTTATGGCTAGGACTAGTATATTCCTAGATCTGGTAGTCCTGCATGGCTAGTTACATTTTCAAAGCACCTATCTTAATTGTTTTTATGATTTATTAAAATAAGACTAGATAAATCTATATTCCCGTCCCTTATTAAACACATTGATACTTTATATAGGTATGTTTATTATTTACTGACAGGACTAGTGGAAGTTGGTGAGGACTAGTAGATTTTTTACCCTACTAGTCCTGGGTGGCTAGTGCTCATTTCAGTTAATATTAACTTCTGCATTGGCGCGCGCTTGTGAAGTCTGCAGTGAACGTGGAACATTCAGAACACACCCACTTGATAGCCAGAAACCTTGGACGACTTCTGAATGTCATATTGTTTGCGCACCGGGCGAAATATATTACAAAAAGAGACCAAATATAACACTACCCTAATCTGATCAGAAGTCGACGCATACGATCGGAAGTCGGACTATTAGTTTGACATGAAATGCAGCAACACCCCATGTGTTAGATTACCCCTGACTTGCAATATAATACTGATATAAGCACTGTTCGACTTACGATGGAATGTCACATGTGTATACCGTAAAACATCTATTTGAGATTGTTCTGACAGTATTGTCCATACAATTCAATATTTATTGCTTTCTTATATAGTTATAGTTTCATATTTTATAAATCTGCATTGCGTATCCTAAAAAGTGATCTTGGTATAAGAGTGAACTGAAGCATTATCATAAATTTCAAGAAATGCTCGTTCAAATTTGGTGCGAATTTGGCGTTCATTTGGGTGGTAAAAACGATAGGGTGAAAGTTATATGAGTAAGCAAAGAATGGTACCTATGTTTAGGAGATGAGCTGTTGTTAATTCTATAAATAGTATTTAATACAGAGCAAAAGTGTCTGATTTCTGATGTGTCCGACTTTAGATCACTTTACCCTATTATTTTCAATCAAAAATGGTAATATCATACAGTGCGAGACATTAACAAGAGAGGTATCAAAGACATCAGGGCCAATTAAAAATTAATTAACCCTTTCCCTACCGGGAGCGTATTTTTACGTAAAAAATGCATGTCCTGAAACCCTGTAAGCGCATTATTGCGC
>JAUTBV010107200.1:0-14829 GCA_032361325.1 Lepetodrilus fucensis
CACACATACACACACACACACACACACACACACACACACACACACAGACAATACATTACAAAATATAACGGAGAGTATCGCCCAAGCTCCTACGCCCTTTTTGGGGCTCTTCGGTGGAATGTTTACGTTTGTGCAATTATTGTTGTGCTACTTAAAATCCATTATGCTAGTCAGGGTATCGTTTCTCGAAGCTCTCTTAGCCGCCAAGGACGGTCTTAGTAATGTATTAGCTATCGGCAAAGAGAGTGCTATGGTACCTTAGCGGCTAAGAGAGCTTCGAGAAACGATACCTTGTATCGTTAGTCCCTATTTGATATCAAATGTATTGGAAATGAGTTGGAATCTTAGTTGCATTTATTTGTGTTATGTCATGCATTTAATAATCTACATTATGTTGTATGCTAGTAAACATAATACATTATATATGTTGTGGTACTGGAATGCTAGTTGATAGCATATGTTTGTACATGTACATGTATTGGTAAAATATCGAGTGTATTGGGGAATATATTTAATATCCATTATGTTGGTCGTGTATGCTAGTAAATATTATGTTAGACTGTATTAGCAATAGTTAATATATCCTAAATTATGTTTGCCATGTATTGTTATTCTAGGTATCTATCTGCCACATTCCAAAGAACAATAACCGGCACTGCACTGTAAACTTAGGTTCTTCGAAGTCGCTTCTAAAACACATTTCTTTCCAATGTGCGCACGATTTCTTTCAAACGATGACTGGAATTGTACCCATGGTAGTTTTATACCATATATAACTGTCTGCTATCGTGAAGAAATCACGTTATTTAAAGTACAAAAGCGGAGCGAAAGCAGACAACCCGTTGTTTACTGTCTTATTAAAGTCACACCGCTCAGACGTACGTGCGGAAGAATCGATAACTTTCTTAAATAACTCATCATGTCGATTGATTCCATACTGGGGTAGAATGTACACGATCTTTATATGCAGTATAAATATGTCCTAGAAATAACACATTATTAATACGTCTCGATGATAATCTATCTACTGGATGGTAGGCCTACGTGTCTGGAGACGACACTTAATTCAAAATCTCACTTGCATGCATTCATTCCCCCGGCGATCCCAGACAGTTAGAACGTGCTAATGTCCAACATTGGTGAATATTTTATGCTGGAAAAAGTTTACGCTCAATAACTGGGACCTCGTTGTTCACGGCAGTTTAGTGGCAAGACTAACTTGTTAACACAAGATGATGTAATATTCGTGAATTGAGAGTGATTGCTGATTTGCCCGATACATCCTAACAAAAAATCGATCCATTAATGTTAGCAACGGTCGTATAAGTGCATGTAGTTTGTAGTTGTTGACTAACACAGTATACCCTCTAAAATCAAATTAATTCAACAAATACTAGTATACAGCACTACTACCGACGTACCTAGAAACTCAGAACATATACCATTATATATACTTTTTCGAAGATGGATTAACACATCCTAACATCGATCCATTAAGATTAGCAGCGGTCATATACTATAGGTGCATGTAGTGTCATGGTTTGCAGTTGTTGACTAAAACAGTAAATCCTATTAAAATCAAAAATAATTCGAGAAATAGACATAGCACTAATACTGGAATCATGGTTTGTAAAACAGTATACCCTTTCAAAATCAAATTAATTCGACAAATAAACATAGCACTAGAGAAGTCTTCATTAACACATGCTAATCCCCAAGCATGGCGGCTACCACAAGACACTTTCTGCTAACCGCTGATCCAATGTCGCCATAGTAATGCTATATATAACGTGAGGTAAACTATATAATTGATTAGAGGTGCTTTCCTCAATCCATCGATTGGCAACTGTAGCGCCTATGCCAAAGACAAAGCGTTTGTAATGTGTGAACAATTATTTATTAATAAGGTAGAGAAATGTAAAGAACAATTACATTGGGAACCGAAATAACACCAAACAGGATACAATCAACGTTGAGCAAATGGCGGAAGACGAAACTAAATGTGCAACGAAAACACATTTGACACGTGACTTGGGTTGACGTCAATAATCCCTGGCACCATATGGATATCCTAATTACAGAACTGGAATGAAGAAACGAAAGGTCCATCCTAAAATAATCTGACATGAAATTGTCGAATACGTAGTACCCGATGGTATTTGCTGTTCATTATTGTCAGAAAACTGCATTCACTGAAATCGTTTTGGTACACGGGTCATGTATATACTTAACATAATAATTATACCGCCTTGTAATGATATATTAAACAGAAAATGAATTCTGAATGTCAGTTGCACTTCTGAATGTCAGTTGCACTAAATGGATGTTTATAGAAAGAACATCTAAAAATTATAAATAAAATTTCATAATGTACTAGTATCTAAGAATAACACAGGTAAAATATATAGGTAAAAATTTAGTATTAACGAATCCAGAGAATTATACCATTTACATGATGCGGTGGGAGAATTCGTCTGCCAGAAGAATTGTATATTGATAAATATATTATATCATATCAAATCATTGCCGCCATTGAAACATGTGGCATACAATTGTTCATGTTGAAGAACATAATAGATGATGTAACGGTATTTGGCGCAATAAAAAAAATCAAACAGTCTATTATGGGAATGCATATACAATATATTGATGGTTGTAGATGATTTAGTGATAATTATTATTATAAATAGGAAAACTTAACATTCTTGGTTATTTCTTTAAAAGAAATGCAATTACATAAATGTACATGCTGACAGCTGTATACACGTATATTAGTTCAACATACAAGCGAGATGTACTGTAGATAAATGTAATTATAAAATATTAACCAGATATCGCTAAGGAAAAAAAAAAGGAAAATTTAATATGAAAGATATTGGGGAAAATATGCTACACCATTTCATGGTATAGCTAATAAGAATACTCATACATACACATGTATCAACATATCAGGTATTACATTGCATCTAAAGAACTATAATTGTTACGACGCGGTGAAATGATCTAATAAAAATATTGGGGTTATGTTTTTACCATGATGGACAATGTGTGTGTGGTATGCACGCATGTTCTACTGTGAATATTCTCAAATATAGTTAATCTGTTGTACATTGTAGTCATCTAGGATGTGTTACGAATTCATATCAAAACATGTAAGGCGAGATCAAATGTGATTGTATCCTTTGACATCCTATTAAACTGATATTCCCGAGATAATTTACTAATATTCATCAATAACTAAGTCGCACTGAATGCTATAATTGAATGAGCAAACCATAGTGAACTGAGATTGTCAACAGCAATGCATGCAATGAGACGGTGAGATCTATTTACCGGACCGGGAACCGGAACCAGACTTACGGTCTATTCCCCGGGCCCGGACCCAATTCCCAGCAATCTCATTGGCTCACGTGACCCAAAATATGAATAAAATATATTTCAAAAACCTTAATCACGTGAGCCGTGCAGATTGCCGAGAATTGGGTCCGGGTCCGGGGAATAGACCGCAAGTGCGGTTCCGGTTTCGGGTACGGGGATTAGACCCCACCCAATGAGAAATGCCATCTAGTAAATGCAACATCTCTAACGTAAATAGATATCCTGGTAGAACATCAAGCACCAGAAGAGTGATTATCGTTAAATCACAGAGGCTTTGAGAATATTCTTTCACGTCGATTATAGTAGAAAATAAATATCATTGTGCATCATATTCCTGACACTGTTTGCAAGGCAGTTCTGGACTCTCGCTCTCGACTGCTTGGTGATTCCCTCTTCCACGTGGTCTGTGTTCTTTATTTTCACGTGTGTAGATTATTTTCACATTTGTAAATAGTGTTCACATGTGTGGATTATTTTCACATGTGTGGATTATTTTCACATTTGTAAATTATTTTCACATTTGTGGATTATTTTCACACTTATACATTATTTTCACATTTGTAGAGTATTTTCACATGTGTGGATTAGTTTTTACATGTTTTATTGAACACGAGAAAAAACGGTCAATCTTGTTTTCTTTGAAGTATTCAGATGCAAATAATGTATTCACAAATTACACTTCACATTTAGTCCCTTTATACGAGAGAAAATTAAGATTCCCAAGTGAAATAAGATTGAATGTTTGATTTCTTGAAGCCATTGGTTAATCACTGAAGATTTACACTTCACGATGCAGGAACACTCCGGTGACAGACATCACACAATTACTGGGACTATGGTGCCACATCGGGTTGAACTCTTGCTGGGGAAAACATCAAAGGGTCTTTTTACCAAAGCATCCCGTCGTGGTATTCCTTATTATGGACAGCCTTTGCTTCTCAACCCTGGAACCTCAGACAGTCGGTTAACACAGTAGAGTATGAAATGGCCAGAACTCCTCACATATCACAAAACCTTTTATAGAATCACATATCACGATGTTTTCAAATCCTCCTCCTTTCCAATCCTGAGGAATACACGGGAACAACTTGCAACAGGATTTTAACGTTACGATATATAATACCATCTCTCTCTCTCTCTATATATATATATATACTCTGTACTGGGTCATACACGACTATCACATTGCTACTATCAGACTTGTCTTAGTTCTGTTCTGTCAGATCCGTTCCTGCCACATCTTTTACAGCACTTAAATCTGTCGGCAAATCTCGTGGATTCTCGTACGAGTTCGTCTAAAGTCATACAGATTGCTGACGCGAAGAAGAAGAAGGCTCCTCCCCAGCCCAGCCCGTAACCGATACCGTAGCCGTGGGAGAGTATCGTGTAGTCCAGCTCAATAGCCACAGGGAATATTATCAAGGCCACGCCAGTGCTTAAGGCTGAAAGAGAAATAGTAGAAATTAGTCATTACGTGTCAAAACAATATGTAATGTATTGCAAAGTCATTACGTGTCAAAACAATATGTAATGTATTGCAAAGTCATTATGTGTCAAAACAATATGTAATGTATTGCCGATCGAAAACCCTATTAATGAATCCACATATGTGCATATGTTTTTTATTGGAGTGTGTATAATGTGCATGGCATCCTCGAAAGCAAGAGTCCTTGAAACCTAATCCGGGTTTTGAACTACGATAATTGTTGCAACACGAATAGTTCGCGGTATACGGTATTGCACTGATCACCGTTTTAAAATGCATCTACATTTCTAACGACAAAATACACATTAAGCTATTGTATTCATATCTTAAATATATTGATTATTCGTGAATTACATACACAAGTATTATTAGAACAGTTAACTTTGTGCCATCAAATTACGATGCCCCCGAATAGCATGAACGAATACTTTCAAATAAATGATAGTACCATACTATTAATAGAAAATGCGACCAAATTCAACTTCAAAGGACAGGACCGCTTTCCACATTCCGTCAGCTTGCTCGTAGCACTACGATAGTCTGATCATAGTAACGTACAGGAGTTGCGACGTTCGTAGTACTACGAACGTTTTGTGGAGGCCTTGTCCTTAAAAGTTCATTGACTGTGGCCTAGTAATCCTCCACCGCCATGCCACCATGGCCGATTACATTCCTTAAATCTATTACGATTAATGACACTGAATTAATTGAATCAAACGCTGACGAAAGACCGTCTTCACGTGATATAGTACACGTACTGCAAGAAAAACACATGATTATAGTAATACAAGAAAAATTGATTTTCCACGAGGCCAGGGAAAAGTATTATTTTGAGACTCACCGCATACGAGGAAGATTTCCCCGGCAGAATGGAAGTAATAGATTTTTCTTGGCAGTGGCGTGGTACACACGCCACAGATGGACAACATGGACGCCACGAACCCGAACGTTGCCGAGAATATCATCAGTCCGACCACTGCGTTCTGCCAGTCTGAAACGGCAGATAATATGCTTCGTGAAACCAGGGATGATACTGAGCGCCTTGCGGAGCTCTCGCCCAGGGTATCGTTTTTCGAAGCTCTCGTATCCACCATGAGACCATAGCGCTCTCGTAAGTGCACGATCCCAACGTATTAGAGATGGCTTGGAGAGTCCTTGTGGTTTCGTGGTAGATACGAGAGCTTCGAGTAACGATACCTAGATTGCGCAAAACAAGCATCTATCAGCAACTTCATGTTAAGTATAGGAGTTACGACTCTCGTAGCATAACGATAGATCTGTGGACCGAGACCCTAGGCTGCACGACTGCACGACCATGCAATGGAACAAAGCTCAGCACAACCAGATCCCTTTCTAAAATCTCAGCTTCAGCATTAAATCGTACTCGAGGGGGTTCGTAATATCGGGGGCTGTACTGGGCCCCGTTCCATAGAATAGTAGTAGTCGTAACTCACCAAATGTTCATAGAGCTAGAACTAGTTTAGTAAAGCGATTATTGTTCTATGGAACTGGGTATCGTTTCGCGAATTTCATCTGTCGTATCGAGTAATATATATTATGGTCTCAATCAAATCCAAGCAGAAGAATGGCTAATTATGTTTGATAGTTCTCCAGCGGGTTTGGAGATTGATTCATTTTCATTTGGGGTTTAGAGATGCTTAAGTTTTCAAGTTTAGTAGTTGACTCATATCACAGCTTGTTAAGTTGACATAGATAAGCACACAGTACAACACACGTTATGAGACAACGACAATGTGTTTTAATCATACGAGGTCTCTTCTCTGGACAGTCGAGGACTGCTAGAGGGTTTGTCATATTCTGGTAGCAGTCCGCCCATATCCCCGCACTGAAGCCTGTAAAATAAACATACAAACACTCAATCACCATCAAAAGTAAATACCGGATTATCATTCTCGAACTGTACACCCACGTCAATTCTATTCATTGGTAGCCATGGAAGACGATTGTGAAAAATGATAAAAATAACAATACTAGTACATTTTGATGTATTAGTATGCCCATGGTCAGGACAGAGAGAAATAGTTCATTGTAGTCCCTTTAGCAGTTGGTACCCTTCCTTGAATCTAATTTTCAGTACAAAAACATACCTGCCCCGAGTTTTTTAGTACAAATGTGTACTCAACTCATGTAAATATTTAGCTTGAGCATGAAATCGTACTATCCTCTGGGCCAGGTCTTAATCCATTCTCATAAATGGTTCTCTTTGACTTTGGATCGTCAAGTCATCCATGGTCTTGGGTCGCTATAGACTCTAGTAATTACGATGCCCTCATTGATTTTAGGAGAACAGTGATAACATACATTTACAATATGAGAGCTTCACGATTCAGCAGAATGAATTGTAAATACATATTCGTCATTATAAGGGTTTGCATGCACATGAGATCAGAACACTAAGCAAGACAAACAGCATAGAACCCACACGAACAAGAATACCCCCGTGATTTAAAATACAGCTACATCAGCATAGGTAATGGTGTATACATTTCTCGTCATCCGCACTACTGTGCTATACGGTAAAGAACGACCCCAAGTGAGGACATTTTTGAACATTGAGAGCGATAAGATTGTCTGTGGATGAATTCTCGAGCAAATCTGTCTTTATTGTCAGGTCGCAGCTTCCGTGGAATAGCGTTATACTTCGTAATTATATTATTGTTAAGATACAGCGACATCGGCGTATGTCTAACACAATTAACTCATGTTAAGGACCATCCATAGACGCCATCGTCCACGACATAACAACGTTTGTACGTACACATCCGTCTCCGGGGTTTACAGAACGTCGCGATCTCCGACCACTAGCGCAGCGATCGTTAGTTCTCCAGGTTATAGATTTGCTCCGTCCATTTCGAGAATGCCAATCATAGAACAGACAAATCAATCCCGTCTGAAAAGGGTTTCACTGCATTTAGAGAGATCATCATTACTGTCAACATAGCAGCAAATGGCCTTCGTCATTGATGCCACGTGGACATAGAAATCCATTCGTGTTTGCTTATGGCTCGTGCATTATGGCATTTTGAAAGCGACATGATTTTAACCGTATTAATTCACGTTATTAATTCATACCACACAACCACGATTGTTAGACAAATCCAGTTTTATGCACAATCTAAACAATCAATTGTCCATACACAGAATCGGTTTAAAGGACATGGTATCGTTTCTCGAAACTCCATTATATAAAACCATAGCGATCTTATAAGTGCACGATCCCCGTGTATTAGAGATCGCTACGAGAGTCCTTATGGTCTCGTAATAGATGTGAGACCTTCGAGAAACGATACCCATTCCGTTAAACCGATTCTGTGTATGGACAATTGATTCTGAACTCCTACAAAGAGAAACATATCCATTTATGCCATTTTAAACCAACGGCTATCATTAGATTTCTTACACGGGGTCAAAACATGCCGTTTCCTGTCGTACCAAACAATCTCGACCATTAACCGTAAAATGAACGTATTACGTAACGAGTTTGCTTTCAGGAACGAATGGTTGAATCGATCGCGCGTTAACGTCGAGTCATTCGACTTGCACCGCGACACTATCCCGGCGATAATCAATCAATTGCCTGGTTGCCATGGTGACATGGCACCGCCGGTTCGGTGTGTTTTGTTAAGGTCAGGGTTGACGTACACGGTATCCCCCTGAGGTTAGTAAGCCGTTATGGAATAATAACTGCTTGCTGGCTATAGAGGACTATATTCTGCACAATATGACACACGTTCGCAGAATTCTGCATCTAATGAAAACACCGCTCGTAATATACCTTAGTAGCTTGTACAGCACATAGTAATGCACGTTGGACTGGTTGCCATACAAATCATGTCAAATGTAAACACGATTAATGGTTTCACCTGACAAACAAGTGGGTGTTGTATCGTATGATCCTTTTATGTACCGGAGTAATTAACACGAGTACCCGGTAGTTGTTTTAGTCTATAGCATCGGCTTTTACATGCAGCAAATTGACTCGCAAATGTTTGCATTCTTCTATTCATGGTTTGTCTACTAATGCTCATAGCAAAGTTGTCGAATGCAAATTGTATCATAATAGTGTGTACTCATAAGATTGATTTGGTTCTGGAATCCTGGATAGAATCGAACGTCTATGTCTATGAAGAACGCTCGTGCAAGACAAACGCAAACCTATAATTAACTGGTAAACTAAATAATTATGAGTGTATTTTGCCAATGTCCAGACACGAGTGTCTAAAATCTCAGCTTCCTTGTTATACAATCAGTTGATACCCCAGGGCACAACAATCCCAGTCTATCAGTAGCTGCGAGTATTGGAGCCAGACCTGCCCTCGTCAGGTTTAGCACGGCTGTTCTACACACTGTTACTGTGTAGAGTTCATCCAGTATCGATCCCAGGCCTTCCCCAGTATACCTCATTATTATAATGGATTCTGAGAAACAAATACACCATTAACACCGTCTTGATGCAGGGAAACGATCCCTTGAGTATACCCAAATCACGTAGAGGTCAACTGAAACCCAATTTAAGCTTAATTACAGCGTAACAGTTTCAGATTCCAAATCTCCGTTTTCTTCCCGTATTGCAGATTGTCCGTTGAATATTATATTTAAAAAGGTCAGATGGTGTTGGTTGAATTATGAATAAACAAACCGGAAAGAGCATACAGTTTATGATAATCCCACAACATTTATAATAAATGGCATTTGTTGTCAATTAAGGAACATGCATGTACTCACCTTTTCCTGCGATCCAATGCGAGCTAAGTATAGCTGACAGGATAAACGCCATTGCAGATATTGTTGCAAACACGCCGAACAGACGAAACGGTCTCCAAAGCCTGGCTTCGCGAAGATAGTACTCCTCGCCAAACTTCCTGAGATCCGAGCTGTCCTGCCGGGTCTTAAATTTCAGAAAGTTCTTCATCGTCATGGATGGATGGATTCCAATGCCGATCTAGCTAGCTAGCACCCATGAATATAGATAGCACGGTGGTTCTGATGTTCCGTCAACATCTAACTCTCAAACAAAACAGGTCATATAGTATACGTCAGATTCTCCTTCTAAAGGCCATCCAGCACCACCACCACCACCACAACCACCACCACTAACAGACCGGATTATCGCATCCACCACCTCTGGCCATTCTTGCGGCTAAGGTTTCGCGTTGTCCGGAGTGTTGCTATTCTACCCCGCCGAGCAGATTCCGAAAGCTAAAGAGCTGTCAATATAGATCTAGGAATTGGAAGTCTGAGTCTCTCGTGGTTCGTTTGGATCTTCTGACTGAGCTGGTCGTGCATTGATTATCGCCGAGTGTCACAGAGCGGCTCGGTGGAGGCTGGGAGAGGAATTCTTCACTAAGCCTTAAAGGATGAATTATTTACTGCCATAGTATTAAAAGAACGTTAGGATTAAGTGCGGTGTGTTGACACTGCATGCAGTCTTCTGATGCTGGTCTGACGTAGGTCTGGTATGTGCATAGACTGGACAGACTGGGTCATACCGACGGGGGCGGGTTTATGGTATGGTGGCGGGATGTGGGTGGAGAGAGAGAGAGAGAGAGAGAGAGAGAGAGAGAGAGAGAGAGAGAGGGGAGGAGAGGACAGTATTATCATGACAGACGTATAGGTAGCTTCCGAAAAGAAGACATCGATCTCATAATATTAGTAAGCCTCTAAATATGAATGTATTGAATATGAATATATATTCGGTTATTGGGTTTGGTTTTAAGGATAGGACAAAGGGCGAATGCCCTTACTTGGGAATTCGATCGTTTTCATGATCACGGACCGACATGAGAAAACCTGCAACACCCGTATCGCTAAATGTTGTAGTAAACCTGCTATCACTGCTGGTATTGAAGAATAAAGGGTAATACACTGTAACGTATAATGATTAATGATTAAGTCAGAGTTGCCATTCCAGAAAGTATAAGCTGTGTATCATATATACAATTAACGTTAAATGTCAGGTTGTCTTACGTCCGCATTTAAATGATTTTATCACCAGGATATGTAGCTAGCCCAGTTTAGAATTGACATAATCTAATTCAGTGAAACAGTACCAGGGCATGGACTGCCATTGTCGTGCGTTAATAAAGCTAATTGAATGAATCTTGAGACTGCTTTATTAGGTAATGATATGTATTACAATTACTTGTTCGTATTCCATTTCTTCCTGATGTACACGTATTTGGGAATCAGTAACATGAAGTATTTGATCACCAGGGTCCAGTTGCTCGGAAGACGTGTAGCTACGATTGATTGTAAGTCAAATTTAGGAATCGCTACAAGTGTAAGTCCACTGCATGAAACACCCTTGATTGCTACAATACTTGAGAATATGGTGAGCTTATACTATTGTAGCTAGACTCACATTTGTAGCATGTCCCTAAACATTTACTTGCAATCAATTGTAGCTGTAACTGTTCTGAGCAACGGGACCCATGGTATCGTTTCAGGAAGATCTCAGATTGACTACGAGACCATATTCTAGCTTTCTAGTAAGTTCCCGATCGCCATGTGTATATGTTGTGTAATACTAAGAGATCGTCTACGAGAGCGCTGTGGTCTCGTAGAAAACAAGAGTGCTTCGTGAAACGATGATATGGTCCCATTGACTCGGTGATGTAACTTGAGCATGAGCATGAGCTTGTTCTCAAGTTACAACACTGAGTCAATTTGAGAAAGCTCAGACGAGCAAATTTTCAAACTCAAGTTTCTTTCGAGAAATCAGGGCAAGGACGATGTTGCACCTTACTTACAAACTGTCAGACTGGTAAACTTAAAATAGTGTTGCAGTTAACCTGTAAGCACCGGCTGAGCCAATGATAATAAGTGTACTGTAATAGTCGGCCAGGCAGTACAGACAGAGCAAAACGTATGTGACATAAAATACTCCCTTCTCGCCTCTACAAACAGGCTAGTATATATTATTATTATTATTTTGTAATTATTATTATTATTATTATTATTAGTAATAGTAGTATTAGTAGTAGTAGTAGTAGTAGTAGTAGTATTATTAGTATTAGTATTAGCAGTATTAGTATTAGTATTAGTATTATTTATTAGTATTATTACTAGAAATTCTAGTCTATTAATTTTACTATTATTTCTTTATTTTAAATATATTTTTGATATTATTTTGTATTGAATTTTTGTATTATGGTTTAGAACAGCTTTCAAGATTATTTCATTACCCATTTAGTTTATTAACTTTCTGAGTACATGTTTTCATATAGCTCGGAATCAAATACAAGGATCATAATGTACAGTAGTGGTTTTGTTACACATTCAGTTAAGGTAGATGATACTCACTTCGTCCGTGTGTTGTCTTGCATATATACAACTTAGATGTAGAGTTGGAGGCACGTGAGCAGTTGACCCATAATCCTTCTTGAATAGACATGTTCAAAACAGAAAAGGCTGAAATGAAAATAATAATATTAGTTTTTTTATGTTATTTTATTTTAAATTGGGGTTTCAAGCCCCTTTCAAGACCACTTCTGCTTTAACTATTAATATTGTACTACTACAATTACGAAATAACATATAGTAAAGATACTTTCAGTAGTACAAGTACTAATGTTCATAGGAATGTGTGTTTCATATTTTACGACGCTTCCTCCATTCTGTAGTTCAATCGGTAAGTTGCAGAATAGTGAAGCATTCATATAATCTTGATCCATGTTCCCTTTTGACAAATTCGTCTTGACAGATTCACTTTTATCAATATTATAAGTTAGAATTTAATTTTAATACTTTATTCAGGCCGAACACTTCGGCTTATGAATTACAAAAAGGAACATTATGTTAATACTAGTAGCTAAATGTTGGAGTACAGCTGCGAGCACCGGCTGATACTGACACGCCAAGAACGGTAACTGCATTGCCACGGTACAGACGACGCATTGACGGATGTTTAGTCAGCATATATGGTCATGTTACGACGATGAGTGTACATAATAATGGTTTAATCAGCCCTCGTACATATCAAGACAATATATCACTTGGTATCGTTTGATAGATAATTCGGTTTCGTTAAATTGGCGGTTCCCCTATTATTATTATTATTATTAGTAGTAGTAGTAGTAGTAATAGTAGTAGTAGAATAATAATATTAGTAGTAGTAGTAGTATTATTACTGTTTTAATGTTGTTATTATTGTTATCATCATCATCTTCATATAATGACATTTTGTTATATGTATAGTAGTAGTAGTAGTAGTAGTAGTAGTAGTAATACTAGTAGTAGTAATAATAGTAGTAGTAGTAGTAATAGTAGTAGTAATAGTAGTAGTAATAGTAGTAGTAATAGTAGTAGTAATAGTAGTAGTAGTATATTATTATTATTATTATTATTATTATTATTATTACATATTAGAATACCTATGCTGCCATACATCAGTCGTAATACTGAAGATACACAAGGAAGAAGAAGATTGCATGTATATAATACGACAAATCCTCACTCGTAATCATGATCACAACTCTACACAGCGTGCATTCATTTCCTTCCCAACTCCCTGGGGAAGCGACAAGGTCGGATTACTCATTGAATTGCCATGCGAAGACGAGCGTAGCCTAACGCAAACACTGCGAGATTAGTCCAATCTTCCCAGACACGTGATCTGCTATCCCATTAAGCCTACCAGAAAGCGAAAGTCCAAAGATCAACGCCACTACTTGCAAGGTTAAAACTTTACGACACATCCATAAACTGGAATAGCGGAATGCAAATCCTAATGCATGATTGCGATTGACTTATGAATAACAGACATCTAGCTCTTCCTTGATTGTACGTATATTTCAATGATTTACCAAAGCAACGCCAAGACAAATCGTGTCATCAAAATTCTGGTTTGTGTTATGTAAATTACAGCGCTGTTCAGATATATTTAAATCATTGGCATGAGATTACGCGGTAGGACATTCTTCAAGTCGGTGCACACAGAGAAACAGATGCAAACAGGATTCACACGGCCAATAATCAACGTCAGTTTATCCTATAATTTCAGTATCTGTGTTACTTCCGGTGACCAATACCTGTTATTTCTATCGACAGTCACGTAGGCAATCTGCGATACTGGAAAATCAGAATCTATAATTATCTAAACGCACTTTTATATAGCTCATTTTCCACGTATGGAATCATGCCAACGAAAGTGCTGTCCTCTTAATGAGACATGTTAGCATAATTCCGTCAATATTTGACACTGAAATTAAAATAAACGTTTTAAAATGATAATGAAAAGTACGTCCCCTTTCATGATAACATAGTAAAGGCAATATTTGACGTTTAAATTAATATAAACGTTTAAATTGGGCCATGACAATACTGGTTGACGTAGTTAAATGTAGATGGCAGATCTTGGTTGATAGCAGATCTTAGACAGGATACAGTTGATGGCAATAATAGAATATAAAAATTAACATAGCACATGAATATGTTCCAAAGTTCTTTACATTCAGTCATCAGCAATGGTAACACAAATACATTTATTTACCGTGTTTAAAAATTGAAAACAAATTACATAGGTTTTTAATAATACTGTATGACTGTTGGGATCAATGACCACCTCCAACCAACAATCACAAAAATCCTTCAGAAGCGTCGATCCATAAAATACTAGTATGCTTTGATAGCAGTTGAATGTCCCTCTTTGAGTGTGGTTATCATGTCCTATACAAGATGACTTTCAACCACGTATATATATATTTATATCACAGCGAATTTGAATTGCGTACTATGTATACTTAGTTCATTTACTTGCACCACAAGCAAAAACACGTCATGTATTGTAAATCCCGCTTGGATGCCATCTTAACATACGCACAGTACGTATTTCAACGCATGTATGAATCATACATATGGGCAATTTGTTACATCAACTGAAAGGGCGATACTGTTAAATATCACGACTTGCTTTGCTAAACTACAATGCAGTCCCATTTACCATC
>JAUTBV010107211.1:0-11288 GCA_032361325.1 Lepetodrilus fucensis
ACAAACGTAGTTCAACCACAGTTTAGGCTAAACTAGGTTTAAGCGACGAGTTATACCACTGTCGGTATGATCCTTAAGCTACGGGAAATATAGTAATGTAATCTTTGAAGATGATAAAACATATTCTGCCCTGTATTGATATGATATACCCTAAATATATTCTCAATATACGTATAGTTGCCATATGTTGTTCGTAATTAAACAGTTCAAACTTGAAAGCAAGAATCCCTCGAAATGCCTTTATGCATTCAGCATCGAAAATGTTGTACCGCGAAACATTGCTGGAATGCGGCAGTTTACTGATGAAGTTTCAATGCTTATAATCACACGTTACGTTTTCTACACTCTCATGTCCATCATCGAGGCTGGAACCAATTGTTTATCACGTTACAAAATAATGCAAATTAACGAATGAAGATCTGGTTACGAAGATTACGAAAACATTTTTGTACGATTTCAAAGCTTTGTTCCCAAAATTCCCATATAAAAGTTTAGCTTGAGCATCAAATCGTGCATGAAAGGTTTCGTAATCTCAGGTCCTGATTACATAGGGCATATAATATTGAAACATGTCAAGGCACGCAACAATACGAATAAACAGATCTGATTACATGTGAAGAAAATGTAGGAAGAAATAACGTATTTGTAGGAAGGAATAATGCATGTCACTTGACGATATAATGCAATTTAAAAGCACAGATCTGCCTGCATACGACATCAATGCAATTAATACTATACTAAAGCTGTATGTTCGTACCTTGCGTCTTCAAAATACAATTTAGTTGCCATTGGTCTTCACCCAGAGGTAACCCAAGATGCAGTGAGTGGATCAACGACGTTGATATCAGATCCTGCATGTCCTCACAAGTAGATATCGACTCTACGGTGGAAGCTGCAAGATCTATCCAAATCCACTGGGAATACCTCTAAAACAAACAGGATCGGACACGAGGAGTCTGTTGATACGGGGACCTCACATGGGACCGGTCTTCTACTGGAGCATCAGCTCCTGTGAACAGCAAGATGAAGATAGAGTAGATTGGTGGTCCGCAGCAATTGGCAGGATGATCTCCCCTTCTCAAGTATCGGATTCCTTAATTTAATTTAAGGTAAGAACATGGAACACAGTTTGTATTATTTCGGGATTTAATGGACTCATTAAATTCAATTTACAGGATTTACTCGTATATTCCTGTGCACTTAATGTGCACAGGAATATACGAGTAAATCCTGGTAATCCATCATTACCCTGTGTACGCCATCGGATTAGGGAATTTGTCATCAGGGAATTTACTGGCGTATGAATCTTGCTTACCTGAAGAACACTGTCAATCATTACCAACCACGCCAATTAGAATGTATTTAAAGGAACTTACCATCTTCTAATATAACGTTCGCATAAATACGTATGCAATATACATATATTCGTGGATTAAAACGGATTCAGCAGTGTCCACTCGAATTACGATTGCTTGAAGACGTGTCAGAGATGGTGTTGCAATGGACAGCGTGTTTTTGTTCCTTTAAGGTTAACGTACGTAACTGGTTGACAGCCTTTGTTGGAAGATGGTGCTCGAGACACGCCGTGACGTATTCGCAACTCATCGTGAAGACCTACAGTCGCGTGCAAGCTGGACTAATGATACTGACTGACATTCTGTGGAGGATCGTCTTCAAGCCGGACAATGTCACTGAGCTCGTAGAGTGGATAGAAGGTGGCATTGTCAGCACTACTTTCTACGATGACTTGAACACTGTTATAATATAGGTAGGTGTTCTCTGACACAGCCAATGAAGGTTTATTAGTTTAAACATATTTTATTCTAGATTAAATGGATAGTTGTTACAATTTTGCTGAAAATTGCTCTAAAAGAATTGAAAGAGACGTTGGAAGAGAAGAACGAAATCATCTTATTTTCTTTCTAAATGAAGAATGAGAGATATGTGTACATATTCTGTTATTGTAACAGCTGGTAAACATAAGTAATCGTTTTGTTTATTAATGCCAATGATGGTTGTGCTAGATGCTTTCGGGAGCAGTGGATATGAATTATTATTATTATTATTATTAGGCTGCTGCTACTACTACTACTAGTAGTAGTTTAGTAGTAGTAGTATTGTAGACGCATTAGTAGTAGGAGCATCAGTAGCTGTAGTAGTAGTAATAGTAGTAGTAGTAGTAGTAGTAGTAGTAGTAGTAGTAGTAGTAATAGCAGTAGTAGTAGTAGTAGTAGTTAAGATTGTGCTAGATGCTTTCGGTAGCTGTCGATATGGAATATTCTTATTATTCTTATTATTGTTATTGTTATTACAGATAGACGAATTCATGGGTTGGTCTACATGTACCTATTGTGGTACTGCCTTGGCGTACAGACCTAACGAATAGTACGCCCTATATACACAGGTAGCAATCAGCTCAACGAAACCCCACAACGTTGCTTTTCACTATGCAATATCTGGCAGGATTAAACAAGTGCTGGCGAGTTCAAACATAAATACAACTAGGTCTACTTCACCCTCTTCCAAAACAGTATCTATAGTTTCTGCAGCGTTGGTAATGGTCATAGTTGCAGGAGGTCTCGTGTCGTGGATGCTTTGATATAAAATGTTACAAGATTAAGGCATAGTTCATATGTAATTTACATATCTTAAATATATGGAAGTCAGGTGAATATTAGTGTAGATCCGATCAATGATGTAAACTTACTCAAAGAAATTGTAAGTTATTCCATAACTAATAAAATAATTAATCACGGTATTTTATTCAGGATCATGCTGTAACGGCCTTATGTTAATTTCTGGAAGAGATTATATCCGGAATCATCCTCGAAAGGCAGACTACTATGTCTACTTTACATCCGTAAACTGTAGGTATCAATGTATGTATTTCGAGGATGATCCGGGACGTGATAATGTTCTACCAACAATTCAAATGTTGTATCCTTTCGCACACAATATATTTTGATGTTTACACGATTGTATTACTGCCGATTTGCTGAAACATCTTCACAGGCAAACATTCACTTGGAGTTTTTATCGGCAGTTTCAAATCGTTCACAGCCCAGTGAACAACCACACAGTTTCTGTCAATTCTTAGATACATCACTATAAGGAAGAGAGTGGGGCGTAATTAGCCGCGGACGTGTGTGCATTAGGATGACTCAGTGAACGTTGAGGACTCGGTAACAACACACAACAGAGACGTTGCTCAATAGTACCCTTCATAATAGCCACAGGCTAGGTCTACCTCCACTCTTTTACCAGCAGTGACATATAAGCGATATATTGGCTAGACTTTGGGCCATGCTCGCAAGGGGAGATAATCAACCTCAGAAGTGCCAGTCGTCTGCTGATAATGTCAACAGGACCACCTTCTTGTGGAACACGAGCATCATCAGACACGAGGACCAATAGAGGCCATGATAATTCAATTATCAGTATGCAGTTTCCAAATCAAGTTAGAATAAGTGGGTTAAACGTTGGGGGTGCTCCACAAGATGAAATCACTGGCCTAAGTAAATGTTTTTATCAAGACTTGTGCGGAAAAGCGACAATCCCGTCGAGTATTCAAAATGCCATCAGTGATGAAATTAGTCCTAAATCCAATCACTGTCTCTGCGGCCTACCTCGGACAGCATGAGCGACTTTAGAAGAATTGGGAACAGATACAAAACACCTTTCTGCGTAAATCAACCACCTAGACATTGATTACTTCGTTAGAACCCGTCTCTCATACGATCCAAGTGGTAATGACTTGTACAGTGCCTCGACCAGGAAAAGCCAGCACGGCGGGGGATAACTTACTCACTTCACGGTATTGGACTCCCAACTCAAATTTATGACTAACGTAGAAATAGATTGTTTGTCTAGCTACACGATTGATTGTTAAATGGGCATGGAATAAACCACTATTTTTCTGTAATTTAGTAATTTAATCATGGATTGTCTTCCCAAGAGAGAACAGCCAAGGGTAACGTATATCATAGAAGGTGTTGCTCTATTCATAATGAAAATAATAAAACAATATATGGGTCATGTGTTGTCCTTTATCCAGCCAAATCCCTTACTGGGATTCGGCTTTGAAGTATAACTAAAGCGCAGCGCAACACAGAGACGCGTGGCATGGAACCCGGATTAGACCAGGAAATATGACAACTACCCCCGTGTGCAGTTGGATCCTGAAAAGTCATAGGTTGCACAGTGAAGTCGGTATCAATTCAAAATTAAAGACTAAAAATACATAGATTCATCCGACTGATCCTATGTAGACATCTTAATATGTAGGTATTCTCCGTCAACCTTTAGATCTACAGCCAGTGAACGATTTCATTGTAACCCTACTCCACGTGGTAGTTGTCATAGATCACAAAGAATTAGAATGTCAATTTGAAGCATTATCAGTGAATTATTATAAATGGGCAATACACGTACAAATGCAACACCCACAAGGATCTCCACCCACAACTTGTGGGTGTCATGTTGAAGGTGATGGAACACGCCAGACACAGTCAACTGCGATACGGATAGTTTGAACTAAGTACAACAGAATCTAACCCCCACATATTGGCCCACTGACATTTGAATCACAGTGTAAGCCAATATATACTGAGTAAGTAGGTTTGAAATATCATCGCAGACTACTCAGACTAGCTTACGGACATATATGACGATAAACATTTTCCCTCAAAGGCAGAGAACAATAGTATGAATAAATTAACTCGGTTATGCATAGTTGGGGTTGCCATGTTCTTTAGTCGAGACACCATCATGTATCCTGCGTGTACAGCAATTGTTGACTGTTGCCATATTATAAACTAACAGATCAATGTAGATCTTAATTATATTGTAACATTTTTTTAATTGTTCAATATTTTATGTGTCTAGAATGTCAGTGAGATAGCAATCTCATTAAAATAAGATTCGAAACTGATGCTCAGATAATACCCAGTAGAACCAAATACTCTCCAAATATTTAAAGAACTATTACCTTGAAATCTCACTTTAATTACATTGGTGAGAACTCCGTTTTCGACAGTCGACTGTTACGTGGGGGTTACGTGCTCTAAATATAGCGACCAATCCAAGCTAGGAGGAGATAACTCTAAATCGATATATTTAGAGCACACGTAATCTCCACGCAACAGTCACGTGTCTAGTGGGACTATTCATTCTGGCTATTCATCGGCCAAAACGGAGTTCTTAATTATAATAGGCAGTGATCCCAATGTATTTGACGGAGGTTAGTGTAGCCATAATGGCTTGGGTTTTATAAAGACGCCTACTTTTATGTAACCTATTTCTGTCTGTGTGTCACAGTGTACGGTCATGACATGCTAGCACGTTTCTGATTCAGACCAATAGTCTGGGTTATGTCTCTACTAAAAGTAATTATACTATTCTCAGCTTTCAAAGACTTGCAAAAAGTAATGTCGTTTCATCACTAAGTTTTTCAATATTTTCTTCGAGAATGATACATCGACATCAAAAGTATTTAAGTCCACAATCTGAAAGAAAATACTTGTTATCAGGAAACCTCGTGGGTGGTTTATTTATCACATGCTTCTTGATGACCAGAAGGGGAGACCACTGTCAAAATATAAAGGAAATCACATTTTTTTTCAATTGCCGTGGTACATCTTTTAAAGAGAAGCACTATATGCTATAATGCCACATTGGTAGACTATAATGTTATGCAGATATGTACATGTATATACCCAAGCATAGAACATATATTACATATTATAAATACTATCATAGTTTTATTTAGGTATTTGTTGTTTATGTTATTTGTGTACATATACACATATGTATACAGTACAGCATGTTATGTTAATAAAATGTAAGTATTTTAAATGTTTGGATGTACATATGGCAATATTTGTTTGACATAAAACTTGGTGAAATCATCTTAATATATAGATATTCACTATTTTTCACGAGCAATTAGAATCCTGAAAATGTAGGACACAGTCATACGTATTATTACAATAAACAGTAAACTATTCAATTTAATATCTATGACTATTGATGGATCTAAGTACGTCATAGAGACCTTCAATTTTAGTATTTCACAGCTTTCCCTACGTTGAAGTGCAAGTTATAACAAGCAGGTGGAAAATAGCATGTGATCAACATAGTTACGTGACGTATTACGCAGGAATTGTCTCGTGGGAACGTGAGAAAACTAAAGATCTCTATTGCAAGAATCTGGTACGAGGACAAGTAATAAGTTGATCCAATATAAGATGTTAAGTTCTCGCATCTTGTGTCAGTGCTTGCAATACTTCAACTAAGTTAACCACAGTGGCAGAAAGGCTGCACTAACTCAGTTATATGTCCAAGCAGGTTTTATTTGACTGACAACATAATCAGCTTGGAGAAAACGTTTCAACCATGGTAAATACGTTACCAAACTCAATTTTCAAAATCGATACAATATTCTCAGGCTGTCCGTGTTAGCATGGGTAGAAGGCTACTTTAAAGAGAAGAGATTTAACCGCTTGGTTGAAGTGGTTCCGTTAATGTTACGAGCATGAGTGAATTCAGCCATCAAAATGTACTTTAAAACTGCCGTTAGTCGTGGCGTATAAATTGCAAAGAATTTTAAAGTATCTTCATCATACTTTAATGGTAATATGAATAAATAATCTTTAGAAGAATATTAGCTCATGAATTCGAAGATATCGCTAAATCTCGAATATTGGGGTTTTAAACTTTAGAGGTGCTTGACCTTTTTTAATTGCGAATGTAAGCATCAAGCTGCACCATTGATAGTGGAATGATAGTTCACTATCATTCATAACTTAATAAAAAATAATCTCGCCGGATAAATCACCTGTTCAGAATGCATGTTATCCAAATAAATAGAAAGTAGTATGCCTTTTTTTAGGTTCAGCCCGCCCGTGTGATAATAAATATGTATACGGATAGCCCTAATAATATCTGACTGTATGTTAGTCTTCCTTGCTGTCCCCTGCGGCTATGCTGCTCTATCACAATTTGCCCAAAGTCGACAGTTTTTGTTCGTACTAAATATATTAAACCATTGATGGTATATTGCAATTCTGGACATGTCTTGATATTTGTCAGTATGGTACATGTACACAAAGCAGTGTTCGTATAAACGCATCCTCGAAATCCCAAGCCATTATGACTACACTAACCTCCGCCAAATACCCTGAGATCACTGTCTATATAAAACTCCGTTTTCGACACTCGACTGTTCACTGAAGGTTACGTGCTCTAAATATATCGACCAATCCAAGCTAGACGGAGATAACTCTGAATCGATATATTTATAGCACACGTAACCCCCACGCAACAGTCACGTGTCTAGTGAGACTGATTGGTTGATATACATATAATGTATTCATATATTCATTCTGGATCTTCATCGACCAAAACGGAGTTATATATAGGCGGTGATCCCAGGGTATTTTGCGGAGGTTAGTGTAGTCATAATGGCTTGGGTTTTCGAGGATGGTAAAAAGGGTAACATTGCTGTATCGAGGTTTAGTTCATGACTCTGCAATATCAGTATGTTTATATATACAGAAGTGCATGGCTACGTTATACATGCAGTATTTGACATAGATTCAACATCATATCGATACAACTGCAGCCATTCCACTTTTGAAGACATATATTCGTAATTCCATGGAAAGCAGAATACATCTTACCAAATCCATACACCTGCCAATTATTCTTGTCAATAATTAAACAAATACGGCATATCACACTTTCGAATGGCCAAGTCAGCAATTAAATAGCAAGTAATAAAATGCAATGAAAGCATGAAGTAGTTACTATACACCCATTACCAGCTGATTACACTATGACTCGATACACTTGACAAACATGTGATCTTCCTGAGAACAAAGCACAGAATCAAAGACCACATGGTCATAATTATAAATACGATCCGACGTTTTATTAAGTCGCATTTATCGTAACTGTATTGAGGATTTGGTCAGTGGTACAGTTGACGAAGACCAGAGACAAGGATGGTTTGGAAGTAAGGAAGTATAAAAGAGACCAGACATGTTCTCTGTGAACCACGGTTAAGGTGTATATCACCTAAATGAATACAAAACGGATTAACAATGCCCTTAATGGAATTACTATGATTATGAAGATTGAGAAGTGAAGGTAAGTTTCATGGCTGATATTCTATTAGGCGTCTCGGTAATTGGGTTCACACGGATATGTTGCAGGTGAAATTGATGGGTATGCATATTAACGTGCTATTTCTGCACTAAGAGCAAGAACAACATCTATAGTACATGTACTATTACTACTTGTGGCGGGATGTAACGCAGTGGTAAAACGTTGGACTTCGGAGCAAAGGGTTCCAGGTTCAAATCCCATCGCAATATTCGCGAAAGTTACCTTTCTGACGCGATATTGATAGGATGCATTGTCAGTACCAGCCGGTGCTCGCAGGTTTACTGCAACATTCAGCGTTACGGATGTTGCGGGTTTCCTCCTGCCCTAAACTGACAAGTCTTGATATTAGTGAAAGATTCTAGAAAGCGAGTTTAAACCCCCAATTAAAAAAAAAGAAAAAAAGACAGCCTTGCTAAGGTCATGATGTCAGATCCAGCAATGCCTACCTCACACCTCACGTATGAAATAGAAATAAATGTCACCACGTGTCTTTTACAGATTGTCTTTAACCACGGTCGAGCGGTCATGCACGTAAATGTAACGTCACATATCATGTAAAAACAATCACTGGCACCGGATTTCGTCAATCGTGTGAATAGATCTTTTCCCGTATGAGGTCATCATCCCATTCATCTCCGTGTCACCGTCATCAAACATGTGGCGTTCATGTTCGTAAAGTCGTAAGGAACGCATTTCATAGCATGGCCAATTTCCGCTTATTCTGGTACAAGCCATGAAAGCGATCCTAAAATTTAGTCGACCTACTCGTAAAATCTCAGCCCCCCAAGTTGACCCCAAAGTGTTAATATCTTATATACGTCCTTAGAAGGCATTGCACCGCGGATTGTCTAGTTGCAGTAGACGCGTGAGTTGTTATATGATCCAAGTGGGAATTGCGCCAATGTGTATTTGAGCACCGGTGTAACAGTAACGATGGTCTTTATAGGATTTCCTCGCGAAATAACCTTCGTTCTGGAAAACTGAATCTACACTTTTATCGCTCTGCACACGTTAACTGTGTTTTGTGAGAATTACAAATAAGACGTTCGGTCTAGATATTAAAATAAGTATTATTAATTGTCAACTTGTAAAATATATATCTCTCATCATATAGATCAACATTTAGTAGACAGATATGTTTAATCGGGAACATAATAATAATAATAATAATAATAATAATAATAATATAAAAAAAAAATATATATATATATAATAAATAATAATAATAATAATAATAATAATAATAAGTAAAGAATAAATATAATGATGATGATGATGATGATGATGATGATGATGAAAAACGAGAAGTATCTCTCAGACTGTCAATTCACACATCAATTACTCATTCAGCGTATTGAGTATGATTAAAAGATGGAATGAAATGTATATTGCGAATCATGCAAAATAGTGTTAAATGTGATGATTCAAGCTGAACAGTATTATTAATACAAATACGGATCTGACGAAGCCGTAAAGAAATAAAAAAAATTAAAAAAAGACATTTATTCTGGATTATTTCTTGTTGAAATTTTATGGCTTGTTTATGACGAGAAATAACGAATTTTAGCAACGTGTTGACATTCCAGGTATAATGAATACACAAGGTATGCATGCTCTAACATACCCATTGATATTTTCAAAGTTGTATTAATTGATATTGACATTATTCATTGCAACATCTTTTCAGCAATTGATAAGCTTGGAATTGACAGTTATGCAATTCAGTGAAAATATGAATTATACATAATATATTTGACTGCATTCCAAACAGTAGACCAACCCTTAGTATTATATGCTTACAACAACGTTCGTTTTTTCAAGTAACATTTCTTAACGTTCTTGTTTTCCTCTGAACAAGAGTTTAAATCCTCCATATAATGTTTTTTTTTCTCAGAATTCCCAGAAATAGTTCAAGATATGAGAAGGTCAGATAAAATAGAAGTTTCGTGACTATTTACAATAAAGAAGCATGTTTAAAAACCAGAAATCCAGTTATTGTATTTTAATTGATACCTATATATAGGCTTAAAGAACCTTGCAAGGACTCGAATACTAGTAGTGTATTGTCAACAGATTTGTGAAGGTGGAATATAATAATAAAAATAATTTATAATGCATCAAATTCAAAAGCGAATGCATGCTGAAAAGGATACATATAATAAACTGTTTGATCAGTGGATCAACGTGCACCTTCTTTCTTCACTCCCTACTTCTTCATTGTAAATCTCTTCATAAAATAATAATGGGGCAGAGTTAAATGCGTACACGGTTTCCTGGTGGCGGTGTGATTTGATATTATGCAGTATTAATTAATCTAGAAGGCTTACAGTCATCTTTGCCAAGGGCATACGAAGCGATGTCCTATTTGGTATACTGTAGGGAATCGACATTAATGTCCGATATATTATACTGTAGGGAATCGGCATCAATGTCCTATATAGTATACTGTATGGAATCGGCATCACTGTCCTATATAGTATACTGTATGGAATCGGCATCAATGTGCTATATAGTATACTGTAGGGAATCGGCATCAATGTCCTATATACCGGTAGTATACTGTATGGAATCGGCATCAATGTCCTATATAGTATACTGTACATAGGGAATCGGCATCAATGTCCTATATAGTATACTGTAGGGAATCGGCATCAATGTCCTATATAGTATACTGTAGGGAATCGGCATCAATGTCTTATACAGTATACTGTAGGAAGTCGACATCAATGTCCTATATAGTGCATTGTATGAAGTCGACATCAATGTCCTATATAGTGCATTGTAGGAAGTCGACATATATTTCCTATATAGTGTACTGTAGGAAATCGACATCAATGTCCTATATAGTCCATTGTAGGAAGTCAGCATTTATTTCCTATATAGTGTACTGTAGGAAGTCGATATCAATGTCATATATAGTGCATTGTAGGAAGTCGGCATTTATTTCCAATATAGTGTACTGTAGGAAGTCGATATCAATGTCCTATATAGTGCATTGTAGGAAGTCGACATCAATGTCCTATATAGTGCATTGTAGGAAGTCGACATTTATTTCCTATATAGTGTACTGTAGGAAGTCGATATCAATGTCATATATAGTGCATTGTAGGAAGTCGGCATTT
>JAUTBV010107222.1:0-14824 GCA_032361325.1 Lepetodrilus fucensis
ATTAAATCCGCTTATCGGTTTGAACGAGGCCGATTTTTAAAAAGTGTGATCCAAATTAGAATTCCTTTTTCCTTTTTCAATATCACACCTTTCTTTTGTAATTGGTGATAATGATTTTCAGATCTAATACAACTACATTCTCAGCGAAATGTCAGCGATATCACGTCGATGTGGTATAGTATGGGGGAAACGCTCTTACAACCATGCAATAAGCCAAGGCTGGTACTGATGAAAGAACCGTAGATATGGGGCCATTTCATTACAATTTTCTACACTTCTGAATGTAGCTTGCGTTTAACGAACAGTCGTAAATTATACGTGTAGTCTGGACGTAAATAATCGAAACTAAAATAGCGACTGCCCTTATCGTTTGCCTATAGATACATCCAGGAAGATTGCTAAGATTTGTCATGATATAATGTGCGAAAATCGACACTGGTATATGCAACTGAAGTTATACGTTTTCACCTTTAACGAATAAACACCTACATCTGAATAAAACGAATTTAACCCCAATTACTAACCCCTTACCCAACCCCCAACCCCTTCCACCCTCATTTTGGCCATAAAGTATAATTTACACAGATTTACGTCTATCAGAAGTGCCTGAAATTGGCTATATTTTATTATAATGTTCATGATCTACTGTTACGTGCTATGAATTGGGCCCAATTTATCATTTTAGAATTAACTCTATTCATAGCGTGTATATAATACTAACAATAATAATCATAAGTAATTAGATATAGCGCATAGGATCTAGACTAGCTACTCAATTGCGCTGAACAATGCCTCAAACTCCCCGGGTTCAAATCTCGTCGCGGGATCCGGAGGCCTCCACCAATTGTCGCGAAAGTTACATTTCCAATGCGATATGTGTTACCTTTACTGTAGGCATGCAGTTAATTATAACCAGTGTTCCGTCAGTATCAGCCGGAGCTGTCAGGTTTACTGCAACATTCAGAGCTACGTACTTTACGGGTTTCCCCTAACTGTTGCCAATTGCTTTTCGTATCAATATTTCGATTTTTAATGATTTTGATTTTTTTTTTATAAATTTCACTTGAAGTGAAATTTTCAAAAAAAAAATCAAAATCATGAAAAATTGATACGAAAAGCAATTGACAACGGTTAGGGTTTCCCCATGCCCTGAAACAAACGTGATAAGCCGTGATATAAGTTAAATATTATTGAAAGCGACCCTAAATCCCCAATTTGAAAGACAAATCTGAATCTAAAACTAAATGTCTCTACAGTTCTCAGATGAGGCAATAATCAACCCGGAACACAGATTATTTGTGCCTATTGTTTAAACAGGTCAAATAGTACATGTATGTCTTCGTGCATTGATCGTCTTAAGACTACCACATTTGCGCAGCTGGATTGCATACACATTAAATACACAATAAAGATAGTCTTATAGCACTGCAACCATTCAATGGCGACGTAATGTGGTTGAGCAATGTCCCTTCGTACATGTATACCGGTATGTTGAAACAACTTTAACACCGTAAAACTCGTGATAAACATGCCATCATTTATCTATATGTGGATATATGAAATATTGCTAGACCGGTATAATGTTAAATATCCCAACATAATTAATATATATGATATAAAAAGTAGTAAACTGAATGGTATTCGTAAATATATAACTTTCACCACATAAGACACACTAACTTTTGGAATGCTAAACTAAACTTCTAAATATAATAACTTTTAAAATGGCTACTATTTTGTATCTACATTACACACCAAACCAATGAAGCTGAACAAATTAAAACCTCTAACCGATAAGCTATATCATATCTGAACCTGTTGACGTTCGTCCTAGTACCAATCTGATCGGGGAATTGATCGACAGGAGTAAAAAAAAATAAGAAGAAGATAATTGCACTGTTACCTAGTCAAACAAATCAAGATCTAGTCTCGAAAGAAGATTCTCGTTTTTTTCTCTTTGGCAATACTTGAAGATGTTTGCATTAACACGAACCTAAGGTTCCGGGTCACGAGTGGTCGGAATAATCGACAAAACGTTACGATCAAAGGATGTGCCGTTTGCAGGTGCGTGAAGGTGCAAAGAAACCGGGTCCTCAGAATCCGCCTCACATTTGCCGCATCGAATATCAAAGGTTGGCGCTGAAGACAAATCCAAGAAAACCGAGCGCCTGCGAGCAGTTAGCATTTCTCAAAGCAATCACAACGTTATATACAACGCTGGTAACGTCGACGCTTCGTTATAACTGTAATTACAACTTACTGTACTGTTTGCCTGACAGCGTGTAGCAACGTTAATTTGTATCAATGTTAGTTAAGACTCTGACAATGCAAATATATAATCCCACTAAATAGATTTCTACGAGTTAATCGCACGTATCCGGAAGCTACGGCGCATCATCCGTGTCTGCAATACGAGAGGATCCGGCGTTCCATCAGGGGTCTCTTTTACGAAGCGGCGTAAACTCTAAGGTAGCGTTATAATCCAACCTTAGCCGTAGACTACACCATTGGTAAGATCGACGGGGATCTTCGTTACGGAACGACGTAACTGTACGGTAATGTCTATACGCCAACATTAAGCTAAACTCGACAGGCTGTCATTTACGTAACGGCGTAACTCTACGGTAACGTCTACAATCCAATCATAGCCGTTGACTACACCATTGCTACGGTCGACGGCGCTGTCCTTTAAGGGACGGTGTGACACTAAGGTAACGTTTCACTCCAACCTTAGTCGTACACTATTACTACGTTAAGTCGACGTTAATACCTTCGAGTTAGCCGTTTCGTACAGGTGAGCCCAGATCATTGTGTGGTCTGCAACTTCCAAAATATTCTTCTTCTGTTTGGCCTCAGAACCCTCAAGGTACAACGTTAGAGAATTTATCGTCAGCCGAACATTACTTTCGGGATATTGTTTTTATTAAGCAAACTCTATCTGAACTATTGCCTTGGGATTGCCATAACATTGGAAATTATAATTTCCCTCACAGCCTGTTGGCAAATAAAACGAAAGATTTATAACAGAACAAAATAATTAATCCATTCCAACTGAACTGTTAAATGGTTCGACCTCAATACAGGGATGAATTATGTGTACACATGTCTGCTGTGTATGAAACAAGACCACTGCCGATCCTGTGATTCGAACCCGAGATGTTGGATTGCGAGTCCAACGCTCTACCGACTGAGCCAAAGGGGTAAACCCGCTGGACGAGACCAGTAGGAGCATCTTATATCACACCCGGCTACATGTACCTATTGTAGAACTTAAAAGTAGTAATACTTATGATAGTGATGATGCTGATGATGTTGATAAACGATAGTGATGATGATGATGATAATTGATTTGATTTGATGATAATGATAATGATGATGATCAACGATGATGATGATGATGATGATGATACTTGATTTGATTTGATTTGATAATGATGATGATGATATAGGAACTAACAGCATAAGGTGCAATAACAGCTACCAACGGTTTATGAACTAACGACTACCATTGACCATATAAAGTACAATAACATTGTGTTGACCTCGGGGTGCTTAGAAGCCTCTGGGTCAGTGCTTCTGATGCATGGCCGACAAACTCGGACAAAATTACCCCTTGTCAATGTTTCTGGCCCTTATCTCTTAATGGCCGATCAGCCGGGCCACGAAATGTTTCCAAGCTGTTATCGGCTTATAATCTCTGACCGTGTTGAATGCCAGACAACATCTTGCTGACCGTTTTGTCTGAATAATATATCATTAGAAAATGACATATGCTTCAGAGTGATGGACATCTAAAAGTATTGCTGGACTTGATCGGAGAACATCACCAAATATAGGCAACTAGTTGTTATTGGAAATAGCTTATGAGCGTAAATTATGAGTATATATTTATTTGGTCAGCCTATTAAATATGATAAATAAAGACACAAATTACTACTTAACATTAATCATGTTTAGTGTCAAACCATTTGTATTTTCACCGATGAATATTGGACAGTGCTTTTAAAGTCACGTGCCATTTGTTGAGTCTCTATGGTACTAATTATGATGAAGATAATGAAGTTGATAATGTCAAAGCCATCATTAATAATACTACTCTATTGAAGATATATACATACATTTATAAATATAGTTCTTGATATTTTCATCGTGACGTCAAACTATTCGACATTTTATCAAATTGCGAAATTTGACAGGCACTTAATTTACAATTACCGTCGGCAGAAGGTTCTCTCTGGTCTACAGAATCACTATACACGCGTTTATAATGGCGATGGAATCATTGGGGGGAGAGAAAGAAGGGGGGGGGGGATAATTTGACTTCTAACCTCGACTAAACTTCATCAGACGCGATTCTCTTGACCCTTGTCAGCCATAACGCGATTGATAAATTCCGACACACGGTCATGGGTTGATATGGTAACTGGTCAGATTATCGACAATCCGTGACAGTGTGGTTGGGAACGTCCATAATGGTCACTGCTGTTCAACAATGACCAACTGACCAGATGGTGGGTCTGTTCAAACATATGAATGGCAGGGTCATATTTTACGTTCAATTCCACGTGCTCGCGTGACCAATATTATATACTGGTAGCAGGAATAGCATGGGAGGCATATATGTAGATTGGGATTATGGTTGCAAACTGAAGTGAAGTCTATAGACGCTTGGACATTGAACTTTACACTTGGAAAAGTTTCTAAATTTATTCTAGAAATATTTAGTGACCAATATATTGGCAAGAAGAATATCATGGAAGGCATATATACCGGTATACCCGGTATGTTAGAATGAAATTCTGATTTCAAACAGAAGTAAAGTCTATAGACGCTTGGACATTGAACTTTACACTTGGAAAACTTTCTAACTGTTTTAAAGAAATATTTAGAATTGAAGACTTGGATTCTGAACAAATATTTACTCTTAGAAATGATGGTTCAATGTTTATAATACAATTGAGTGTTGATTTATTCAATTAATTACACGTGGTTATATGCACACTTGCGTCGTAGTCTACTCGAAGTAACTTTTTACTCATATTAATTTCACAAATGAGTGTGTACAAGACTAATACTGTTCAGTCTATTCATTTTAAGTATGTGCATTTCACTTTTTATATTATCGATAGAATCACAATATATTTAAATATATGAAATTCACTTAACTGATTATAATCTGTTAAATGAAATTCACAGATTTAAATAGATTTTTTAATTTAAAGGGAATTTCGTGCTCCTCATGTGTATGCAAATCCTCATATAAAATTTGAGCTTGAGCATAGAATCGTACTCAAATGGTTCCGAGTCCAGAATCAGTCTATTCCAAAGTCAAGAACGTGTTGCCGTAAAAATATAATTCCGGATACCACGTGCGTTCCTTCCGAGTAATGATTTATTACGCGTCCAGACTCATTCATACACTTGTCCTGGATATATATACGGTTTATTACTGAGGAAATATCACAAACTAGTCTTCCTCTTCTGTTCATATCACCGCGGGGCAAGAGCACCTGGACCATAGCTCCACTGAATTGTTTCAAATTGCCTGCAATTTCATCAGCCATTGGTATGAATACCGTGCGACAGAGACGACTTGGGCAGACGACAAAGAGAATGTTGGCAGACGACAGATGAGATCTGGCGTGAGATCGATCCTAGGTCACCGTTTGGTGGGGAAGTCACGTCTGGTCGTACACTTTGCGGTTTACTCTGGAATATACTTCCAAACATTTAGCGTAGCTCTTTTGTCTGCCGGTGTCAATAGGCTGAAGACTCTTGTCGCATTCTCAGAAATGCCATAGGTTTATTTATTTAATTTACTTCTTCCAGCTACAATAGCGAGTTAACGTGTTGACGGCGTGGATTGGATGTGAGATCCTGTTATAGGGAGTATACAATAGGTAACGGCACTTTCAAATACTTCTGTCTTTATAAGAATCTGAAAGCTGTGGCCCGTGATCATATAAATGAAATAATCTTGAATACTCCACTAGTAAAGCTTGCATCCTATCAATATCAGAAAGGTAACTTTCGAGAACATTGATGCCGAGTTCCCGGGACGGGATTTGAACCTGGAACCTTTGGCTCCGAAGTATAACGCTCTACCACTGTGCTACAACCAGCCCGCAATACATCCATTCAATGGATTAGTTTTCATTTTCAAAATACGTGTCTTTAACGTTTTTTAATCTATAATTCTCAAGGTATGCATTCCTTTTCTCGATGATTACAATTCTAGATGCATAATGCATTACATAAAAGTAGTTCGTCTTCATTAATTTTGTTTGCCTATCGTAAATTGCGTTTGGTCGTAACTATATAACCCCAGTAGTTTTGGCTCTATGTATCCTCGAATCCCTGGCCATTCTGCATAGACTGCATCGGTCGCAATTTAACCGATGTTAATTAGGAATACTGGTCTGCGTTTCGAGGATGTGGCCTGCCGAGACTGACAATAGAGTCCGTATATCTGCGAAGAGTGCAGTAATGGCAGATTTAAACTGGTCGACATGTATTATTCGAATAATGCGCAAACAAACACTGAAGATCCCACGTCTTAAGACATAATGTCCATCTAGATCCCGCTTGAAACGAAAATCTCCAAGACAGGTAGCAGTTTGAAAGACGGATTAAACGCTACTGCGAAGCACTTTATCATTCTGCCTACTCCACTTGTTTGCCCGGGATTTGAATAAAGATATGTCATTTAGGTACTGGAGGAGAGAATTAAAGCAGACTGTACCTGTTATTAGCTGGAGAGGCCATAGGCTGGAAAGGACCCATCACGAAAGGAGCTACACGGTGACCAGGGACCCTTTGCTCAAAACTGTTATTGCTTGCGCTATCGTGATTTTAGTCACATTGTGAGTCTATTGCATGAGACGCTCGTATCGTTACAATGTTTGGGAATATGGTTAGCTAAAACAATTGAAGTCATAACAGTGGTTAAATTCGTGCAGTCGGACTTACCTTAGGAACAAATCCCTAAGATTATACTTCCAATCAGCAGTGTTCTTGAAACCGGCCTTGACTTGTACCCCGATCCAGTCACCCCATCCCCAATTTAACCCTCATCCCGCTACCTGGGGCCTTTGAGGCCCGGTGTAACATTGAAACTATTCGTACGTAACTAAAGGTAGTGGATTGAGGGATAACAATAAGCTGATCACTCTAGAAGAAATGTCTATTCCAAAACACAATATAAAGAAAACGTGTCTATATAATAGACTGGTAACAGCTGGGTGAAGATGAAGCTGAACCAAATACCTCAGACATTCTTCTTATCAGAAAAGAACATTACGTCAGGAGTTCTAGCTTAATCGTATTGAGGATTCCGATGTTTTTAGCTTAGCAAGTGTTTAAGTTGAATTGAGACTTTTACAAAATCACGAACAGTCTTTTGAATAATTTGGTTATCAAACGAACAACCATTCGCAACAAGGTTATGCATTTCGTATAATCGCATTCATTCGGAGTAATTCCGAGGTAGCCAAGGTTGATAACTAGATCTGTGTCTAGTGAATAGTAGAGAAAGCAAATCTGCTTGATCTTTGAAACATGCGGATTTATTTGATGGAATCTGGGTCAGAAGTTTTAAAAATTACTCTTCCACAAGCGTATCAATGTCAATTTATGTTTCCTCGAAGTTCTTTTGAGGCACTGTCTTCTTGACCAGAATTAGAAGGATGAAGAGGATTAGGAATGGCTGAGAGAGAGAGAGAGAGAGAGAGAGAGAGAGAGAGAGAGAGAAAGAGTCAGAAAGACAGATAGATAGATGAATATATATATATAGAGAGAGAGAGAGAGGGAGAGAAAGAAAGAGAGCGATAGAGAGAGAGGTGGAGAGAGAGAGAGTAAGTAAAGATAGCATAGTATATTATAGTTTCAATCCTTTGCACGACGCTCTTGTAGGCTACAACTATTGTAACGTCAAAGCTTTATATTGTGGCGGGAACCCAGTTACAACTATTGTAGCACTAAAAGAGCGTCGTGCAACGGGCACCTGGACCCAAGATTACGAAAACTTTCTGAGTACGAATTCATGCTCAACTCAAGGTTTAGTTCACAAATCCCCATATAAAATGTCGAGCTTGAACATTGTACTCAAAGAGTTTCGTAATCTCGAGGCCTGGACTCAATCCCTTATAATAAATTAATAATACTGAATCATAGATCGATTCTTCTGTTCTTTATAGTTTGTTATTTTACATCCATCCATATCCTATTATACATTCTATGAAAACATGTATCCGGAATTACAATCCAGAGATTGTATGCATTATGGATATGCAATAAGAAATGTGTAAGAAATAATATCCAAAAGGACATAACGTACTGGTTGCCATTCTGAGAAATGTATGACAGTGACGTCAGCTCCTATATGAACGTCATTTGTTCATTTGCCAACTTGCTTTCCCTCCATATGTATATGTATTGCTACCTACCGGCTTGTTACAACCCACGACATCTATACTTAAAGCACAGAACAGTATTTAGACCAGCTCACTGGGGCCATTGCATTGGCGACACAGAGTATATACAATTAGTAATACTATATAAAAGCTATACAAAGTGTATTTTAAGTTATCTTCATGTAGCCGGGTATGATATAAGATTCTCCTATTGGTTTCGGCTAGCGGGGTTACCCCTTTGGCTCATTCGATAGAGCGTTGGACTCCAGCAGCTATGGTTAGAATCACAGAATCAGCAGTTATTATAATTAAATGCACAGATGACCATACCACTTTAAGTAGTTACTCAATGAAACGACAGGTTATCGTTGCAGCCCTAAGATTGATATTATTCTGTCATGATAATACATGTTATTTGAAAATAAGTGAAATAAGCATTTCATCTTGAATCTCCCCTCCCACCTCCACACGTTGGCCATTTCCCATTGTTCAAGGATTGGTGTACTTCCTGTATAGCCAGCTTCTTAGTAATTCTCTCTATATACAATAATTTTCTAAGGAAGATGTAATTTCATGAAAGTCATTCTTAAGAGTTATTCATATTATTGTATTTATTCGTGAATTTAAAATCATATATGTATATGTAATGGCTAGATTACCTCTGGAAAATAGCAGTACAATATTGACCCATTAAATATCCATGTTACGCTTATTCTATATTCTTTATAGCCACGATTATGTGTAATCTATGAATATATCCTTCTCCATTTAGGTTATCTGTTAGGATATCGAATCCGTCTTCATTTTACGACATTAATCATTCACAATAACCATCTTCATCCCCTCGGTAACATATTACATATTCCACGGTCTGACGTCGCTTGTTATTCCAATGGACAGAGGAATGACAGTATGCATTAACATGAAGTTCTACAATCGTTATTTTGATAGCAATATCAAAGACAGTACTGTTATTTCCTGAGTCTTCAATTCACTTGTAAAGCTTCGAGTGCCATTGATTGCTTGCTGTTTCTTTACTGTGTGCAGTCCTATAAGTGATTGCTTTGGAGAGCCCGGATGTCGGAGAAATATCAACAGTTATATGCGATGTAAATAGTCCTGGGTATCGTTTCTCGAAGCTCTCTTCTCCACTAAGAGACCATAGTGCTCTCTTTGCCGATAGTTACTACACTGCCAAGAGAGTGCTATGGTGTCTTAGCGGATAAGAGAGCTTCGAGAAGCGATACTCTGGCCATGAGCAGTTAACGACTGGTTCAACCCAGCGAATATGTGTCCGTTAGCGCCACAACTACCGCATTCTATTAACAGACAAATGCCAATTTGATAGACCGATTCAAACCAGCGAGTATATGACAATTAGCGCTACAATTACCGCTTGGCATCAACAGACAAATACCAGTTCATAGACTGGTTCAAACCAGAGAATAATACGGAGCATGATATCAAGCAGTTAACATGGTCTTCGTGACTCATTGTCTGTTTGTCAAGTACGTGAGATATATAACTAGTATTATTTAATATTTCCCTAGATACGTAACCATTAAGGACGTGTCAGAGACAGGATAAAGTCATTTACCGAATCGGTAAACTGGGCAGGGCTTTGTGCGCTTCACCGCCAGGGTTACGTGAACGCCGCTGATACTGGAGAACATGATTACACGCGCGCAGCTGATTTTCGACAATTGTTCAGCGCGCGTGTGATTCTACTTCCGTTTGACAAAGGATGTTGTAACATGCCTCCTACACATCGCACCCTAATGCCATGACATGTGATATTGAGTATTTCCTCTGTTGGGTGTTATTGTTACATTTTACGACTTAGGGAATTTGGCACTGGTTGAAATACAAGCAAATATGAGATAATTATTTCCCAACTTCCTCTGTCAAACGGCATCAATGTGTCTCTAGTTCAATATGGCCCAAATAGTTGATTGCTCAATTGTTTTTGTCATTGGTCTTTGCCGACCAAACGGGTGGAACTGTATCGATGAAGTCGGTACCTAGTTATAATGGATGGGTGTGGTAGAGATAACGGAAATATGTTAAACAGAAACTGACGTATGTTGGTATAGATCCTGGCGTAGGTATCACGTGATGAATCTATATATAGAACAAACTAGCCGCCAAATTGTCTAGACAAGGATCGTATTTGACAAACATATATTATACGGGATACGATGGTGTTGTAACATGCATGTATCCCAATATGTCGTGAAACTATCAAGAACAATATAATAGCTTTCGGTTTGGTAATCGTGGAGCTAGACATTCATGTTCTAGGTAAATGAAAACAGAATCACGATTTTGGTATTGAACCGATATATAAAGCTACGAAAATATAAACATCAAGAAATAATCTACGAAGTAAGGTAATTCATTTACCAATGTTGAGTGCATATTTCTTTTACCAGAATAAATCGAAAGTGTTTCTTCTTTACGATATAGTACTAGTATTTCGAAATCTTCTGAACAGGAAACTTCCATGATATGTTTTGCTCTGTTTGGATCTTCAATATGTTTTGCTCTCTCTCTCTCTCTCTCTCTCTCTCTCTCTCTCTGTTTGTGTATGTGTGTGTGTGAGAGAGAGAGAATGAGAGAGAAGGGAACAGACAGAGAGGAGAGAGAGAGAGAGAGAGAGAGAGAGAGAAAGAAACCTTGAACCAGAGAAATAGAGAAAGTAAGGGGAATGGTTTATATATTTAATTAAGTGCGTTCATTTGCAATCATTGACATGACTATTATAGTGTATACATACACGTGACTTTGTATGCGAGTTGGCATTTGACGTTCCCGACTTGGAAACAGTAATAACAATTGCAAGGAGACGTCACAATCAGCCGCAAACAGCTGTGATTTGCGCGACAATCATCAGCAACTTTACTGCTCGCTACAAGACAAGCCTTGGTACTCAAAATAAACAAAGTCTCTAGTGTTTGCTTTAACCTGGCTAATACTTAAAGCGCTCCCACTTCTTAGGAGACATTTCAGAATCCCATAAGTGAATCCTATTGGTCTTTGAAGTGTGAAGCCACGAGCGACCCCTGGTGACAGCAAGGAAAATCACAAATAATGGGGCTTAACTCTGACGACTCAACGTAGCCGTGCCAATAAAATCAAAGCGAGCTGGAACAGTTATTTTATATAATAACATCAGCATCTGTTCTTAGATAGCAGCGTTCCTGTAACTCTTTGCATAAATATAACTTGGGGAAAATAACAATGTTATTTTCCCCCTTTGTTTTGTAGTAATAACTTAGCTGGGCGTCGTTTAGTCAAAGTGTTCACTGTTGAAATATTATAGTACCGCGTATCATGTTACATAATATGTCACAGGCATGGGCATAGTGACGCTATATAGTCCTTTTCAACGACTATTCGTATCAGTTTTCGATTTTTAATGATTTTTTACATTTTGTTTAAGTTGTAATTTTTCAAAATAATACCAGGAATCATTAAAAATCGAAATATTCGCTACAAAACGTCTTTGACAAGGACTAAGAGATGCTAGAGACCTTTGGTTTGATTAACTTGACACTTCAACTTGCAACGCGACAACGTATTTTACCTGAATGTAACAACATTTGATTTATCTACACAAGTATATTGGGCAACATTTGTACATTTCCAGCAACAAGCGTACAAATGTACATTTCCAGCCTGTCCGACTTAACTAGTTTTCAATAGTTTCATATTTTTCTTTTATCTCCACGCATTAAAAAATGCTGGATGAAAATAAATAAAAGATGAAAACATGTGACATGGACAAATATAACTTGTTGTCTAATGTACATGTTTATACAAATCAAATATACATACTTTCAGGTAAAATAACATTTTTTTCCACCATGAAATATGTCAACAAACCGTGATTGTATGCCTTTAAATGACCTCCAACCTTGCAATGATATAACTTGCTATTACTCTCGTTGCAGTTAATCAAAGTTACCTTTGAGGCTCTGTGTCGTACAGGGGGCCCTGAAGAATTCCTTTTGATGTATTTGCCTTGACATCCCGGAATGAGCTTTCTAAACTTCATTCGTACTCTTCCGTGCACTTTTTTCTTTCCAATCCGTGTTATCTGCCTCCGCGTTGAACGCTGTGTATTACTGAGCACACTGGTATCCTGGCAACGCTATTTCTCACAGGTATACCCCGCTGATTAATTTATTTCAACACGTAAGCAAATTAGTCAGAGAAATGGGAAACAATAATCTTGGTATTTGAACTGTCTTTGTTCTCTTGTCTATTATATATTTATTTATTTTTTTGCTTTTAAAAATGTATTTACTTATTTGTTTTATTTTAGTTTGTTGACTATTGCGCTGAACTTTTCTATTAAATAATTATACACACTTAATAATACTAACAATACTTATTAATAACGTGACTATTCCATGTCATACACGCTCATGGCGCTGCAGTATACACTTCCACTAATATTCACGAACATATATTGTCCAAAAACATTTTTAGTTCAGACGCATTGTCAAGATATGATACCAACATGTTGTTGAACGTGAAGCTCTAGAACGTGTTCACTAGGTTCGATGCCATCTACTTCTCAGGTGCCCGTTGCACGACGCTCTTGTAGTGCTACAATAGATGTAACTGGGCTCCCGCCACAATAGAAAGCGTTGACGTTACAATAGTTGTAGCCTACAAGAGCGTTGTGCAACTGGCACCTGATCACTACGAGAGCTCTAGCCTATGCTCTCGTAGTGGATACGAAGACTTCACGAACTGGCGCCATGAACGTTATAACGTTGTAATTAAAATCTTGATATAGATCAAAACGGCACCCAAGGTAAATTACAAATGTATATCTGGAGATGCTTTGAGATTAGAACACATTCATCAGCACAGCATTCGCAGCACGGGATTACCAGCACGCGCTGTTCTTATTACGTAACTTGGTATTTCTGGTCGTCACCGGCAAAGCGAAAATAGCTACACCACAAATAATTATTGTTTAATATTTAAAATGAGCAAATTCGAAATCCTCCTTCTCCAATGGTGTAATTTGTGCCTCTGGGGCCGTATTCATAAAAGGGCTTAAGTCAGTTTGTGATGATCAATATATAGTGAAAACTGACTTAAGCCCTTTTATAAATACCGGCCATGAAGTTGTTAAAGTTTGTAAAATACGTCAACAGTTGAGGCCATGCTAGTCTTTAAATACATATGAAAATGATATATAAATCCAGGACTTATTGATCTGTAGACAACGAGTGCAATATATCACCTACAGAGCCACTAGGTTCTAGATAATTATGGCATTTGGTTCACAGACCGAATGCGTGTCGGGATGGAATACGTCTTGTCTTTTCAGGAGAAAACACAATACTTTAGTTAACTCACTGATTAAGATGGTATTTTATTTCTATTTTACCCAGTCCCTCTTGAACGAGTTCGTCCTGTTGTATGTTAGAACTTATCTACAACAGAATGAGTAGGCTTATATTGAAATGCACATTAAAGCGGTAAAGAGTCAGATTATAGATTGATGCCATACTGATTTTAGACAAATTGTGAACTACATGGGATATAATTGAACGAATCTTGAAAGCGGCTCTAAGCACCAATACCCTTCTAAAACTAGGATGGCAGCCTTACATATACGGAAATAATTCTGCGAAATTCGAAGGTACCGATCATAATGATAGGACGTCGACCTCCACGAATTCATTATAAAAGGAACCCCTAGACAATCACCGTAAGGGCGCCCATTGAAGACGGGGGTCATATCGAAAATCCTTACGTTCAATTGTATCTGTTATTCCACAGAAGTGCACTGCTTTCATTGTGACGAAACCTCTGATATGATCCCCTGATATGCACTCTCGGCGTCCAGACAGGCTTTGTCGATCGGTAATGACGTTATGGAATGCCAGCTTCCAGCGAGTACCCGTGTCGCCATAGACGTGCATGACGTAGATGAACGTTGAAAGGAAACAAGATCCGTTTTGAAAGGTACAATTATTGGCAAATCGAACATTGAAAGGCAAGGCGAACATTAAAAAGAAATGAGATCCTTTTTGAAAGGCACAATCATTGGAATGTCGTGAATATCGCTGTGGCTATCGCATATGGGTACAGGTCAGTCTGTTAAATGTTCGAATCCCAACTGGGGCATCGGGGTTTCTGATTCAGGAACGATTCCTTATGCGGGGTCGGAGGTGGGTTTTTTCTTTGGTTATGGACCGGTTATCCGAAACTAGATAACAAATATAGAAATGTTGTTTCGGTAAACCGGTACTGGTGAGATTGGTTTATTTCGGACATTCAGTACAATAGTACTTTCGGGAAACAGGGACAACAGCTTTCGCAAAGCAAACACTAAATAAACACTAAGCAAACACTAAGCAAGAACAACAAGAATACTGTGTTATACC
>JAUTBV010107233.1:0-14823 GCA_032361325.1 Lepetodrilus fucensis
ACATTCGCGAAAAACTGCGTGCAAAGTTAGGTAACGATTATTAGAGACTAACGAATATAGGATGTCCGACCATATATTTCACGAAATATGCGATCTACTCTTATGGGTCCGGAAACTGAGTATCGGAGGATATTGTTTTAGATCTTATTTTCATAATTGTGTTGTCAGAGGGGGTATATTTGATCGTATTATTTCCTGGATTATTCAAGTGCCCGTGACTGACAACACAGTCCATCTCTGATCAGCTGTGAGCTGTGAGCTGATCATGGAAGTTCCATTGCCAATTGGAACGCAGTGTTTTGTCTAAAACGCTGTTGAACATCAGTGCACCTGTAGATACTATACATCTTCCTTAAATATCAAAGTCAAAATCTAACATTACAACTTACGTTTTCTCTAGGTACAAATGCACATGTTATCTTGAAGATGATGAAGACCAAAACTTGTGTGAAATCTTACTTTGGACTGTTGGAAAAGGCCCCTAAGACAGCCAAGGTCGTTAGAGTTACTTCCCTTTTACTGCATGCAGTGTAAAAAGTATGGACATTTTACTGTCTCATCTCATTAGATGATGTGCCCATAAAATATAAGAAACAGGCACTGTAATCAACAATATCTGAGACCATGTTATCAACACAATATTTTTAGTGACGAGCTAATTAGCTGATTAGGGTAGGTTGAACAATAATAAAAACTTCCATGGTCAACACTAACTTTCAAATGTCATCACCATTGTAACATTTTTAGCTGCAGATTTCTAGCTATCATGTGTCGTTAATAATTTAACTTTTCATATTTTCAGATAATCATTAAAAATCAGATCGCAGTATGTGATGATGATATTATGCACTATCTGTACCATGGCAATGCAGTTATCATCCTTGGTCTGTCAGTACCAGTCAGAGCTGTACCAAACAGTTTTTGTTTTTTAAAGAAAATAATTGTTAAAGGCATAATATCACAGTTGATTGACCTGTATTATGGACAAACAAATTTCAATCTGAGACTAATTACGCTTGATTTATCCATCCCAAAGTTGTTATTTACTGATGTCCCCAGTAATCAATAGTTATCAAAATATTAATTTCTATATGAATATAGGGAAAGTTCTGCTATTTATCTTGTCTTTGAAGCATCAACTGAACTATGAATGATTTGCGAGAAAACGTTAGATGTGCGTATTACACGTTTAAGTCGTACCACTGAGTTATGTCCCCTTGCATTGACATACTTAAGGAAGTAACAATACGACCATATTCAGGTTGTCTATCAGTAGACTACATGGGGTTGCATTAGATATTTGTTTACCAAACAGCGGTGGAAAGGTTTTTGGAAGTACAAACATGATTTTATGTATGGCAAGTGAATGCAAAACAACCATAAACATCTGTGATATTATGCCTTTAACATTTTGTGCACAGTATCTTCTTCTTCTTATAATATCTTATTATTATTATATGTCTCATTAACGCCTCTCTACAGTGTACATGTTTAATCCCTCAGGTTTTCTTCCCTGTACAGTCATTCTTCACTTGTATTTACATACATTTTAGTGTCTCCTATGTAACATTCTGCCCGTTGTTTTGTAACGTTATTTTTATGTGCGAGTACTTCCTCTGTGATGCAAAAATAATTCCCTTATATGGGCAATAAATCATTATCTTATCATTCAGCGCCATGGATGTTGCAGGTTTTCTCTTATAAGCCATGTTTTTTATTATAAGCAAAATAATATTGAAAGAGACTTTTAGCATGCTAACCTGCCCAAGTAAATTGTTTGTATTTTTTATTTCATTTTTATTTTTTAAAATTTGTATTTAAAATCACTTTCAAGATTCTTTCACTTGTATCACAGCTTCTCAGTTTATGGCAGGAGGAAACCCACAGCATTTATAGTGCTAAATGTTGCAATAAAAAATAAAATAGATTGTAAAATCATTTTGTTCATGGTATGCACATGGTGTGATATAAGATGCTCCTATTGGTCTCAACCAGATGGGTTACCCCTTTGGCTCATTCGGTAGAGCATTGGACTCATAATCCAGCAACTCGGGTTTGAATCCCAGGATCGGCATGATCTTCTGTTACAATGGCTCCCAACACGTATTCAAGTTGTTCCCGGTGGATTAGTAACTCGAGGATGAGGATGAGGGGGAAAATGTAGTGTGGTTCGAATCCCAGGATCGGCATGATCCTGTGTTACACACATAATATGTCTACAGATCAATGGTTAGTACGTTTTATAGCAATTTGTTTAGATATTTCCTCTATAGTGCTTGTGCGTATGTGTGTGAGAGTGTGTGTGTGTGTGTGTGCACATGTGCATCATGAGTTTCTTAATCATACAGGGAAATCTTACTTTTTTATATAACCTCATCTGATATATGTTGAAAATGTATAATGATATGGTATATAATTGACGATAGACATTTTTTTTACAATATATTATTCCAGTGTCGAATCTTTCTCCATGGGTCATTTCCAAAGAAGAAAACAGGACATAAAATGATGTAATAGGTGGTTGTTTTATTTCAGTGATAGTGACATGATTAAGTACATGAAGAGAGACATTTCAATCAATTACCCTTTCCATATGCAATCATGGCATTTAACAACATCTCTGATACTGAAACACAAAGTGTGTACATTATATTACATGTACATGTATAAGCATTATAAGTGATTCAAGACATACCCCTCACCATGGCTACCAATGGATGCAAATATACAACATATGAGAATTCTATCGCTGTAGTAATATTATATATGTCTCACTTGGAAACAACAATAAACATAACAAACAAGCTGTATATCTAATTATTTTTTTAATTTCTAAAATTTGAAATAAGATATAAAATTGATTTCAGTCCAGGGCATTCCTATGCAATACTGCATAACTCTTAATGGCAACCTTAGCTCCAACCTATGGCCAAGGTTGGAGATAAGGCTAAGGTTGGAGATAAGGCTACTTTAGAGTCATGCTGTTTCATACAGGAGTCTCCTGAAGGGTCTAAAATTAAATAATTATATATATATTATTTTTTTTATACGACTATATAAAAACCTATTGTGATGACATACAATCACCCAGAGTTTATGACCATGTACAGATTATTTGAAAATGATCAAGTCTATTTCTACGTTTTACAGCCTTTAAAATCTGTGGTGTAGATCTCTTTAACTACATATTAACCCTCTATGTGCTGGATTAGGCACAGACACTGCTCTTTAGGGCATCTCCGGTTGCCTCCAGCATGGAGAGGGTTAATATAGAATGCATATTACCAATGCAGCAATGTGCAGTACATTGGAGAAACAACGCATGTACACAAATGTATATGTAACTGTACATGATAATGTTTATATGCTCACTTATATATAGTGTATGTATATTACCATACTGCTTATATATACACATTAATGTATACATGTGGAATAATTCTAGTGTTTATTATGCTTTGTTAATTACATAAATTACAGATAAAATGAATCATTATACAACCATGCCAGCATTTTGATGTACCATAATACATGTGGCCCATCCTGAATACTAAACAAAGACAGTTAAATAATTCAATGTAGTTTATAAAACCACTTGGGGAGTGTTCTGATGAACTTGCTGAAAACAATCATATAACAGCTGAGCCACTACAATGGCAAATAAAATATGTAATTTAAAATGCAATGTGTAATGCAATTGGAATTAATTAAATGTGTGTCATTTATATAATAAAAGCTTTGATTTGTGAAGCTAATCAATATTCTATGATGATATACAATTGCCAAATGAAAAGAAAATATTTTAGTTATACTATGAATCAGGAATACATGTTAACATACCATGTGTGAGTTGAATACAAGTTTTTTATTTAAAATGTACCAGTAAATTTATATTCAAATTCAGTAGTTTTAGCATGCAATATATTGAGATTCAATTATTTTCATATTTAACCTTCTCCCTGCTGGAATAGGCACAGACACTACTCTTTATGGCATCTCCAGTTGCCTCCAGCAGGGAGAGGGTTAAGGAATACACTGGGATACAATACTTAGATATGCAAAAAGTAATTTATTTATATCAAGAAAGTGTAGTTTACTGAAATGATTATTATCAAGGAAAAACATAAATTAGTACCCTCATCTTTTCTGGAATAACGACACTTACTGCTTTCATACAGCATCAGCTGTTGTCTCCAGTTAGAAGGAGGTTAAACAAACCTGCTTACTCCCCTTTGACGATGATGAAGAAATTCAGTGTTAGATGTCTTTCAACTCATTGCAGTTCAGTTACATCAAGACTGTGTTCATGTCATAGTTAGTAAGGGGTCATGAATAGGTCACAGTTTGTCTGATTTACAACATCGTAGATTGCAGTTCCTGTCTTCCAATTGGCCACTCGTTTTGTTATTAAATACCAGGCGACATCACAAACACGAGACAATACCATGACCACTGAGATACATGAAAAAGACAATTTTATTAAAAACACGATTATATCAAGTGCGTAAAACAAGTGTTTTTTTCGGAAGAAAGGAAAAGCACAATTTCACATCTCATTGGGCGAAAATACACATTTGTTAAATATTCATTACAATCCAGAATCACAGATATGTGTTCTCGTTCAGAACCAAAATGTCTCCGATGTCTAGGGCACTTCCTACTAGGCTAAAAGATGAACTGGAGTATTTCTGAGTTCTATTCCCACCATCCAACCAAGGATACTGTATGTTATTATGATTACTGATTCTATGCAACCTTTGATGAAGTTTTCATATTTACTTCAAGAATGTAATTTTCTCGAAAGTCGTCTCGCATTCTTGCAATGAAGACTACTTATTACTTTTTGTATCTGATGGGAGCCAGAATATTCCCCAATGATGTTCAAAAACAACTTGTGTTCAGGCATAGTTAATTTTCCAGTACGTTTTGAATACCGGTGTTACACATATCAATATGAACTTCTTCCATGTTTTCCAAACGTACAATTTTCTGCATGTTTTCTAAACGTATAATTTTCTGTCCATACCTACAACAGGAACATTTGATGTATATTCTCGCCCTGTTTTGTATTTACTTTCAGCGATATCCAATTTAGGATTAATAAAGCTACGAGTAGAATTCAGACAACCAATGTGCTAGTCAATATGTCATGAAAACCAGATTCCATTAAATTTGTGCTCATACCATGTCAGAAAGACATCTCAACACCTTTATTTCATTATCATCCCCAGAGGAATACATAGAAACAAAAGAGAGGGAGAGAGAGATAAATAACCAAAATATTTCTCTGTCTGAAATTAATGTTAAATGAAAACCAGATATTTATAACTATTTCTTTAAAAAATGTTTTAACTAGAGGGAGAGAGATGAATACACAAAACGTATCTCTGTCTGAAATAAATTAATAGAATTAAAATATTATTCCAACAGAATTATTCAGATATTTGAGAATAGATACATAATAATTGGAGACAGACTAATTGAAGAATAGTATTGGTGATAAGATCTATTATTATTAATCTTCTTTTTTTTTTATCTGGACTCAGGCTAAGAACTTCATGCATACAGTGTGAAGTACTACTTCTAGATGTAACTATACAGGAATGTCAAAGTGTTTTTTTCTTTAAAAACCAAAAAATAATAATAATAAATAAACAACACAAGTCAAATGTATGTTCTATAATAATTAACTTAATTTTAAGTAATTTTAATAATAGAATTTTTTTTCTCTACAAAAACAATCTCTAAGTAATTGATGCTGCTATACTGCAAATTGTTATCAGTGGTTATATTGAAATATATGCTAAAAAATAACAACAGGTAATTGTAGTGTTCTCACAATGTTGTAACAACTATGGCCATGACACTACATGTATGACATTTTTACTTCAATAACCAAACATCCAAAATTCCTTTGAATTAGATCTAACTCCAACAATTACAAAAAACTCAATATTCTTACCAAGATGAATATCCAGTAAATCCAGCCAATCAGCTATGACCTAACAAACTCGCCACGGGCCAGAACAACTGTAGTACAATGATCCTAGGTAATTTCTCGAAGCTCTCTCATTCATTATGTGATCATAGCTCTGGCATAAACACTGGATCGCTACATATTAGAGATCGCTATAAGAGCACTATGGTCTACTAGATATGAGAGCTTTGAGAAATAATACCCTAGCTGGTGTTGGATAGTTGTACAGTTGTAGTTATCAATAATATTAATAGTATTGTCTTACTACGGGTCTGTGTAATCTTTGCATTGCATATGGCAAAATATTACTTTAATAAAAGTCCTCCTAGTTTATCTAACCCTCTAGTAATGGATAGTTGTAGTTATTTTAGTATACTCTTCCTATACTCTTCCTATGAGTCTATGAAATCTTTGCAATTGCGTTTATGCAAATAAAATATTTAAAAAGAAAAATCATCTTACATGTAGTATATCTTTAAAAATGCAATGGACAATGAATATTGTGAACTTTGATAACATGTAAAAAGAACACATTGTCACATTATCACAGTGTACAGCATCAATGTACAACATTTGCATGGAATTCATGTACAAGCACATCCTCAACACCCAGGCAGCAAGTGCTCGTTCATACGCTACATCTGACCCAGGACAATACCCTTATTGTGAACCCTCTTCTGATGACATGTATTCTAAAAATAGTCTAAAAATATAGACCAAACTTGTCTTCTTGCACAAAGTCAATATGAAAGGACAGAGCCCTGTGGCTGGCTTAATACCTGACCATTCAATTTTTATTCTTCTTGACCCAAGTAGGCTAAAACGATGTTGCGGGACTAATATTGCCGAGGGTATGTTGGCGTATGTTTGAGGAGACACTGGGGTTTGTTTTAGAAGACGTGACAAATCTATATAACATAATACCTGCATGTTACCATGGGTTCATTGTATGAGCTCATTCATGTTCACATTATGCTTTATTTGATATGCTAGATGAGCAAAACTGGATGGCATATATATACCGTAGCAAGAAATTGCTTTAAAAACATTATTTTGTCTGAATTTTTAAAGGCATACTAAAAATATAACATTAATGTTAACACATTTAGTCACAAATTACTAATTCAGAAAATGAATTGAAAGTATATCTAGTGATTTATTTTTATTGAAAAAATTCCATTCAAACTGTGGACATTTGAAGCTCTCATAAAATGACTATTTTTACAGCAGTAAATAAAATGCTATTTCTATTCTCGTGAAGATGACAATAATTAGCAGTAGTACCAAGACAGTTATTCTCCACACTGTCAGTTTGCTGTTGTTTCTTGTGTTCTCAACAGGCTTCTGCTTCCCCGTGTTATATTGAGGGGAAATATACAACTATCGCCGGGTGTGTTATAATAATGCTCCTACTAGTACTTGGCCAGCAGGGTAATCCAGGATCTGCATAGTAGTCCTGGGTTACACAAACAGTAATGTATATGTTTCATGGGCAAGATAAATCTATTAATGAAAAAGACTTCAGGGACATTTGAGCTAAAGTGAATATGGATCTAACCCATTTTCTATCCCAGGCATATATTACTTAGTGATAGAATAGATTTAGTATAAGTTGTGAATCAGAAGGTGAAAATTCAACCACATAAAATGTGTACAAATTTAATATATAACTAACTGTACATGTGTATATATACTGGAAATATTTTAAATATTTAAGAAAAGGTAATACGGAAGTTGATTGAGAAGGAACACCATTCATGCATGTTAATTATGAATTTCAATAAAAGCTGACTTATTGTATATGGCCGAGTTTCAGATTCAACCATTAGCATTTTGTCCAAATAAAAAACACAAACCTAAATTTAACACAGATCCATTAACTTATTGATATTGTCCCTTCCAACTTTTCAGAATTAATGTTTTAATATTTTATAGACTAATAAAATAAAGTAAATAAAATTAGTTTGGCATTTTCCTCCAAGTCCAAATAACAATATTCGCATATATACCACAAAAACAATACTCGGAAAACAACCTTTAAAATGGCATTACTCAAAATCAAGCATTAAAATAACAATATATGGACAAACCATTTTCACAATTCTTGATTAATCACATACGATCATATATGAGAACACATGGACACAGACACTTCCAGGAAACGTGCTGGAAAATGCACGTCAACAATGACGGATGATACATTATTTCCTCATAAAAGGACACAAGGCTAATGACGAGGCTATCAGCTGTCCAGGGCTCCGCAGGAATTCACTCCACAATCCGTATTCCGCGATGTGGAAATCGCTATCAGAAACACACCACACGCCTGGAGGTCTTCTCCATCAATAGCCACATCTGATTGGATGATTACTTTTGTTTCCAAATAACAAAACAAACCAAAAAAATCCACATATACATGTATTATAATTGTTGGTTGACAATGTTCAAACTTGTACACGAAAACGTCAACAAATAAAACTGAAAATCTAGCATACCGAGTAAGTCAACTTAAATTCCCAGTCGACACCGATAACGAATGGTAATTTTCTAAAGTAATTTACAACCAGACGTTTCAATGTTAAAAAAAGAAACCCGGCCTGGGTAGAACTTGTAATTAGTAATTGGATTTGTGGTATTGGTTTTTACATTGTGATATCACACCTGTACTTTAGGAAGGGTTGTGCTCCTTTCTAGCTGTTCTGTCTGTACTTTTTCTCTGACGCATGCACAGTTACCAAGGATCAACACTGCACAATGTAACTGCGCATGTGTCAGACAGAAAGTACAGACAGAACAGCTAGAAAGGAGCACTACCCTTCCTAAAATGTACAGACAGAACAGCTAGAAAGGAGCATGGTGTGAGCATGCTGCTCCAGAGAGCTCCTTTGATCTGCTAGTAAAAGCCCTGTCCAGCTGAGCTAGCCGTGTGTAGGTGGTCAGTTGATCTGTACACTATTTCAGTGCTGGCTGCTCCTATTTGTACTCCATTGATCTGCGACTAACCCGTAGATATAGCCGCAGTCCTACGCACTGCTTCACTTCTCCTCCATAGAGCACACACACTGAGAGAAAAGCACTGGAGACGAAACCTTCAAATCCATAGGATTTTCTGAAACCATCACAAAACCACTCCATGGCGATATCTCCAGGAAAAAATGACTTGCTTTGATGGATAATTTGGTTAAAACGAACACTCAGTATTTACATGGTCAAAAAAATTTCACCTCTCTGTCAACTTGAAAATTGTATGACATATACACGAATGAACATGACGTTATGATAATCTCAATTTCTCAGCAAAAAAACCAACATTCCTGAAAGCCTACTTTGTCCTAAACGTTATCTGGTATATGTGAAACATTGAAAATGGGAATATGTTTCAGATTTTAATATCTATATTTCTTGATAAGAGGACCGGATGTACACTTCAGCATCGAGAAATGACCGTAATTTCTTCCCAAATTCCTGACACTATCCTCATCCTTTTTGGGTGTGACACACCATCACACCACATCACACCAAATCACATCACCATATTCCATAGGATTAAGACCCTCACTCAGTCTCCTTCTACTCATCGTATCATTGCATAAAGTCTTAGACAAACAGTCTGTTGTTGCAAGTTAAGGCCCTTGTTCTGTTTGGAGGCGTTGGAATGAGGCGAAGGAGGTGCTATTCCTTGGAGCTCTCCGCATCTGCCGTCAACATCTGGTACAACATGGTGTCCTCCATGCACCCCTTAATGAACTCCTCCTTCGTTAGCACGCCATCTTTGTTTGTGTCCATCGTGTCAAATATTTTTTCTGTCCTCACCGTCGGGGAGTCTGTGACCTCGTCTGACAGATGGTTTCCCAACATGCTGTAAATTGCCTGCAAAGAAAGAAAAACAAATCAATAATAATGATAATAACAATTTTATAAATAATACAAATTATATTAATAGTGTAGACATTTACATGGCACCAAATCATGCTCATAGCACTACATTATTACCCCGACCAATAGATCAGTGTGCACTCATTTTCATTCTCAATTCCATGGGGAGTATTCAAGATTAAGCACAATTTTTATTTACTATTACTTTAATATTTTCTGTTGTGGAAAGGTCAGTTATGCATAGGAATTACATTTGGGGGTGGATGGTCGCTGAAGGTCATGAAACCTTACAGAGGTGTGCACATTCCTATAATGTAAACATTCTCAACTTCATGGGACACATACTGACAAGACAACCTGCAGATATAATACCCTAGGAGCGCAGATCTGAATTACCATTGGCTATAAGCACTGACATCAGTTAGACTACAATGCTGACAAAACAATGTCAGATATACCTGTTACATGCCCATTTATGTGAATAATACCATCATCTTTTTATTGCTTCATTCAAGAAAATCCATTGAGACATAAAAAAAAAAGCAAATTCATTTAAATTGTCAACTTATGAGGACATTTCTGAAAGATTCCAATTCAACAAAAAAACGTTCTTTCAAGCGAAAAACCCCAACTAACATGAAGACATCATTCAATCCTAATTGCAATTGATGTTATCTAAACATCATTGGAAGGAAAATGAGTATTTTTCATTCCAGCAAATCGCTTGCTAATAATACAGATGGAAATGTCATAAAGTCTCTGAATGGGAGACCTGCTCCATTTACATGCCTGCACATTGCCAGTGGCATGACACTAACTGTGATGGATGGCCGGGCGAAGTCTTTTCAAGAGTTCACCAGCCACTGATATTCACTTAAACATGCTTCTATCATTACGATGGATTGTCCGATGGATTGGCTGCCTTGATATCACACCTCCATGCCAAATAACTGATATTATTGACTGGGCTGCTGGACAAAAACGTACCAGTGTTGGGGAGTGAGGACATGTTGGACGTTGGCGTCCGATGTAGGGTATTGTCCTGGAAGTGGCCATGTGGTGCCGGATGTCCTATGATATGCTCGCGGTCTGATGAACCTTCTAACACCCTGCTGTACGGTATTGATCAGACATGCTGAAGAGTGTGTTTGCCCATCTCTAACATGAGCTACTTTACTCCTGACTTCAAACTCTCGTTACACTGAATGGACCATGGAACTAACATTAATGCTCATTGGGCCCGTAGATCACTTTGCTCAATAAGTAAAATATTTCACACACAATCGTATGGTGTCATTTAACATCGGTTTGATTTAACAATGTATAAATCATAAATGATAAATGATATGATTTTAACAACAAGTGTTTTAGATTCCCAATTTCCTGGCTCAACTCCTTAGATGTACTTTTGTCTCTAGAAAGTTTATATATTTTTTAAATGATACAAAGATTTTCAATGCAACTACACAAAGATAAATTAAGTTGTTTATGCTTGTATAGTGTTATGTATTTTCTAGTGTAGCCTACCATATCACCACCAGATCAACATTGTATTCAGCCTATCATTACCATATTAGGATCTGAGATTATGAAATGCTTTTGATCACTCAATTCAAAGTCTAAATTTGTTCATAAATTTGCATATAAGATTTGAGCTTGAGCATGAAATAGTACTCAAAAGGGTTTGCAATCTTGAGCCCTGGACTCTCCTGTATAAAACAGTGCAACCGAAAGTCCAACCTTAGCAATGCTGTAGTCTGTAACTACGGTTAGAGTTACCGTTACTTTACAGTTACCCCATTTTGTACAGGAGGGCCCAGAAGGGTAACTTGATATCTTGGCGGGTTCGAACCAGGGACATCTGGCTACAAAATCTAACACTCTACCACTGCACCACCGCCCTGTCTGTCAGGTTCATAATGCCATGGATGTACACCGACTTCCGAGATAATACCCAGATAGAGATAATACCCAGATAATACTGGCCATGCATTATCTCTTCTGAGTCTGGGTGAGTGTGATATCATCTTCACACAAATCACGCCAGTGTTGAAGTGTGATGGAAAACAATAAGTCTTATCTCTGATCTCGGTTCTGCCCCAGAACTGCTATGCTTCATCATTAAATACACCATGCTATCTGATGATTAGATGCTCTATCTTTCATCTCTGCCAATCTTATATGTTTAACAGACCAGCAATGGATGTGTTAGTCCTAAGATTAAGAACCACATCAGGCCTATGTTTCACGAAAGGGGTGTATATTTACGTTGGGTCATAAATCAGGATGTAAAGCACACAGAGTACATGTAATTCTCTGCTTTACATCCTGATATATGTCCAGCGTAAATATACACCCCTTTCGTGAAGCGTAGGCCTGGTACAGAGTGATAAGTGAGTGAGTGAGTTTAACATTGCTGCAGGAATCTTTCACCCATTTGCGACAACGGTTACGAGTGATAGTAAGATAATTGAAAACTAAAGCATAACGTTATTACTCTATGGATACAGAATTTGCATCCCAATGTTTCAAGGATTGTGAAACTTTCCTCCATTTTAAGGACAAGATACCTTGCCCCGAGTGGGATTCAAACTCAAAACCTTTGGGTTCACAGTACAACACACTAACCACTGTGCTCCATGCAGTACACATGCTATGTGAAAAAAACCACCAGCGGTGTTTCACTTTCGCATTACGACACTCTACAAGAAACTTACATCATTGGCATTGAACAAGGAAGTAATTTGATTGTATTCACACGTCTGAATACATAAGCCATCATGGTGTCTCAACTTTGCAGAAAATCTGTGTTTTCAACCACACAAAAAAGTTATCTTGACATTTTGTGAAACAATCTGTGAAGATCTTAAGTGTTGCAACATACAGGTCATGTTTCATAAGACTTAATGTATAGTAGTACAGTTTGATGAATAGTTCTACATTAAAGTGGTAAAATCATATTTGCATGCACAATTACCATATATTTATTCAATACTCATATTTTTCTACATAATATTATTAACTAGGGAAACATGTGAAAATAAATATGCAAATATTATTATGATGTTGTATCATCCAGATAGCATTTTATTACATCAGTGATCAGTCATACAGTTAGATGCCATATAGTGACTACCAGTATGTATCTAATACAAATTTATGAATAATAATAATAATAATAATATTAATAATAATAATAATAATAATAATAATAATAATAATAATAATAATAATAATAATAATAATAATAATAATGGTAATTATATTTCAATAGAAAAACACAAAATGAAGAAACATTAATAAGAAAAAATATAAGAATGACAACTAATAAAATAATAAAATAAATAATAATAATAGGGTAATTATATTTCAGTGATCATTATTCAGGTTTGATGAAAAGTTGCATTTGGTTTCTAGGTCAATGGTCAATGCACTAACGACTGTCTTGCCTCCCTTTAGACAAAAGTACTCTAGGTCATTATCTAAGAGATGAACCAACCTAAAACCCCAAATACTTGCCATTATCCCAGGACCTTTGACTTCACTAGATCTGATGTACCTTTATGACTATTGCCCTACAACCATCAACTCTGGAATCCAGTAGACGTTGACCCACTTACTTCAATACCACCGTCAATAGCGGAACAACGGGAGAGCTATTGTCCACAATAAGACTCATTTAGTAGAAGAATGTTATAAACTTGATGGATTGACCTCATGAAGTCAAAACCTACAACGACCCGGAGTCAATGATATAAATCAGAAGTCACAAACAAACATGACAAGCAATCGGAGGAACTCATGCCAAGGGTCACACACAACCATTCCGGTTAAATTGGGGAGCTCTGATGGTTTCTCTAAGGCCAGATATTCCGGAGATAACCACATTTATAGAAGGCAAAGTGAGAAGATATATGGAGTGACAGAAGGGAGGCAATAGCACAAAGTACAAAGTGGGTAACAAGTCTGGCTGGAAATTGTGTGTGGAGGCCTATTCCTGGAACAAAAGTGACAGGGGCGTTTCATAAGTTGTCATTTCCCAATAAACAGAAGAAGTAATCTGAATAAATGGCTGGAGTGTGTGGAATGTCAGGAAGTGGACCAAATCAAACGCAGGAACCGTCTTCCTAGAGTTCAGTAATGTGACAAGACATTTCTGAGCAATTGGAAAGTTGCAAACAGAATGTGGAACAGCTTTGGTGTGATTAACGTTAATCCTTGGTGTGATGACTGGTAACCATTGGTGTGTTGACTGGTAACCATTGGTGTGATGACTGGTAACCATTAGTTTGATGACTGGTAACCATTGATGTGGTAACTGGTAACCATTGGTGTGATAACTGATACAGATTGTATTGAAGGCACCAGCCCGACATGTTTATCTAAACTTCTTGTCCCATACACTCTTACTCGTAAACTACATTCTAAAAATCAAAGTATTTTGTCCTTCCCTTCCTATACTACAGACTAATGTCCTATGTATCTAGATCTTCCTCTCACAATGTGCATGTTCTGTGGAACCTGCTACCTCTTGGAATCAAACTGGCTGAAAATATAGACATTTTCAAAGCTAAGTGTAAGACATATCTATTCCTCTGCAACTATACCTAACTTCCATAAATTCTTCATCTTTGTCTTATGTTGCACCATGAGCATATGTATGGTATGGAATAGTGCATTATAAATGTGCATCATCATCACCACCACCACCACTACCACCACCACCTCCATCACCACCATCATCATCATCATCATCACCATCATCATCACCACCACTACCACCACCACCTCCATCACCACCATCATCATCATCATCATCACCATCATCATCACCACCACTACCACCACCACCTCCATCACCACCATCATCATCATCATCATCACCATCATCATCACCACCACTACCACCACCACCTCCATCACCACCATCATCATCATCATCATCACCATCATCATCACCACCACTACCA
>JAUTBV010107244.1:0-14822 GCA_032361325.1 Lepetodrilus fucensis
CTAAACCACACACAGGCAGTCTCTCTCTCTCTCTCTCTCTCTCTCTCTCTCTCTCTCTCTCTCTCTCTCTCTCTCTCTCTCTCTCCCTATCTCTCTCTTTCAACATTATACTTATTAAATTATATATGAGCGCACAGGACTGATGAAAACATTTATATATCTCCCAAAACACACACCCTCCAACCCCCTATAGTTATACGCAAAATGCACTGATATCTGTGAGAATAGATCTAGTCTGGAACCATTCAAGGTGCGATCCTTTATAATTGGTGCTATGTACACTTTTGTGACTGGGTATAACGCCAGACGTACACCTACTTTGAGACAGGCTGACCCCAATCAATGCCCATGTGAACACCAATATCCTATTACCAAATGAAGCGGGTATACATGATCAATATCCTAGATATTCCTAACTAAGTCACAAAGCAGGCTATTAGAACTCTTCCCTTGATTCGGGACGGCGAGCACGATGGCTAATGCTCTTTTCAATCATCTAATTGTTCGTCGATGACTTCCGGTTGAGACCGGAACCTCGAGAGTGGAGTCGTTCGAGAGCCTTGCAATACACGTGGTATAGAGAGCACTTGATATCATGCCAAATGGGTATGGATTGTCTGAAATATATTAATTTCACTGTCCTTGGGTTTCTTTGGAAATCTGTAGAAAGTCAGGAAAGTCGAAAATGGAAGGATTAAGTAGAATAGTTGGTCCATGCCAATAAATAATTCGAAGGTGTCTGGGCGAAGCTTGTGATTTAACGTCGCATTAACTCTATTACACTGATATATCACTGCGACCTGCTTATGGTGGGGAGGTGAGACCGCAGCAAACAGCTTTAATGCACATAGTGTTAGGCCTACTGTCAAAACTGTGACTTAAAGGTTCTAATTGTGCACTAGTTATATCCTAGTATATGCAAATTAACATCAACAACAACAACAATAACAACAACAACAACAGCAAGGAATAAACAATCAAGCAAATACATAAATAGTAAAATAAATTATATGAAAACCATTCCAAAATCGAAAGATGTCCACATTACAGACTATATATAGTATGGTGCTCTAAATTGACCATCACCTCTTAATAGATTAACCAAATCCTCTGTATTCGTAATATAATGGTAACTTTTTCTTTGGAACATCACACTACTTTGTCTCTAGAACTGTATACAGTAAACACCTATTGGCATGATCGTACATCTTGACATCAGACATAACAGTAGCTGAGTCAATCATGGCTTGCAATAATGATATTAATAATACATAATTGATGGAGATGAAATAATAAAAGCTTACATTCGTCTATATGACTATATTAATATATTATTAATATCGTTATTACCGATTAAGTGAATCAGCGGTCCCTCTAGTTGTGATGTACTATTACTATTGATTCGTATATAGAGTTAACGTTAACAAATACGTACCGCGGGCTTTCCTCCCACCGTAAACACGTGGGATATTATCGACGACGTCGACAGTAAAAATTAATCCTAACTTCATCCTAACTATTCGCACCTGACTTTCCCAGAGTAGAGCAGAATTATCATTGACATGATAATTTTACTTGTTGAGGTCGATCACGTCGCATAAACATATATTTTGAATATTAATTCAGCAATTATATTTCTCCTGGCCTATTAGCGGTGTTTTATGTCATTGGATAAGCAATACTATGATTAGATGTCGGAGTTCATCGAACGTACCCTACAAAACTTCCATTGGTAAAGACCACGAAAGAAATGGATGTAGATATTCAATATGATGTCAAGTAATGTATGTTTACGTATTTACATTTGAAACATTCAACAGGCGTAGCAAGACATATACTCGTACCAGAGCATATTTTATATGATTTCCATATCATTGTGTGCTTACTGTAGGATGGATACCCGCAATACATATTTGGTACATCATAATATTTTGGTGAATTTTATTTTGTGTCACCTTGTATATCACATAATTATCACGTGCACTATTGGATAGTTTGGGACATTCACTTCTTAGAATGTGCTTAGACATTGCTTTTAATCTTTCTGTCTGCAGCCGAGGTAATTAAATACGCTATAGCGTGAGCGACACTGGAGGTCATACACAATTTATGATCCCCGATGACACCTGTCAGTCATCTGGAAATAAATCGTAAAGAACGATTACGTCATCGTGCGCGTCCACATTTGGATTCGGAGACTATTGATATCGGGAACGTTAAATCGATATTAAGCAATGAGTCACCACTACTCGCTGATTTGCGACAGCATAATACTGCCACACATAATAGCTGTCCCTTTGTGACTAGGTGTGCGGGCTAAGTCCAGTCAAATGCAAGATATTGATCAATACGGTCGTAAGTGGACGGAAGTGAACTTTGACCTCTGTGACTAGACTTGAGGTGTGCTCAGGATTGTCATCACTGAAATATTTTGGTCAAGTTGAATTATTTATAGCGCCATTCTGTGTTTTTATTGTTAAAACTTTATTTATTTAAGAAAATATGAAAATAAATAAATGAATAAATAATATTTATAAAATTATTTATTCTTTTTCATAAACTTTGACCAGTGTAAAGGTTAAATATTAAATATTCAAGTTACTATTCAAGAGTGTATATACCGATATAGTAGGAGTAAAACGCCAGGGCCGGTATTCATAAAAGGGCTTAAGTCAGTTTTTGTTATATATTCGGTCTTCAAAAACTGACTAAGCCCTTTTATGAATACCGGCCCAGGACTTACGACCTGATATTCCCGGACTAGACTATGCCCATTTAATGGAGTGCAAGCCTGCCATATACATGTCCTTCAAGATACGACATTAACTCCGACCTCTATTCAACAAAATTTACGATTAGTATGTAAATTAGATTCGATAATATGTCATCGATAATCGTCGGTATGATTAAATCGATATATACAGCGGCGGACGCGCATCAAATCTAGCTATGTACAAGGAACACGGTCAGGCCACGCTGATTGGCAGGCTGATCTATATTGACGTTGAACATCTATCAACTCACAAGCTCAATTGCGTGATCAAACCCCGATCTACTCAAATAAGCCAGGGGTATTTCTTTTTAAAGAGCTCTGCTATTTAAACCGAGAGCAGTGATTGATCGAGATCGAGATTTGACTATTTCCATCTTCGTCGCCTTGCAAGCAGCAGCGGACTGCGCGTGGAACCAGAACTGTAGCTTCCGGTCCGCAGCCGTTGTTTCTTCCGCTCATTTCCGGTGACACCGTTCTAGAAAAAAAACATCTTCATGGGCTGTACCATGGTGTGTAACACGGGATATGTTTCCATTGCTTTATGGTACCCGTGGGGCGTAACGTCTCTTTGCCTATGGGCATGTGGCAGTGTATGCCGACGTTGATTGGCTCCGTCAACGACCTTGACCTAGTTTGTTTCCATCGTGTGGCGCTACTATTGCTCCGAAGACGGATACCAACGTATGCGATAGAATTGCTTCCCCACAGTTAAGACCTCGAAGTAGGCTACCACGTAGAGCAGAGGAGCAGAATCCGGCGTGACGTACAGACGATAAAGGTGGCACCCGAAACGTAAAATAACTAGGCCTATAGCACGGATTTATCTAATGGGTTAATGGAATGCATCAGCAGTGACTAGGCCTATAGTAGGCCTAGTGCTTTATTCTAATAAATACAAAATAGGCCTATTTGTAGTTGCTAGGCCCTACGTCTTTTCTTCCAATGATAAGCACATAATTTTCGTGATCACTGGAATATCTTGGTAAACCCTCGTTAAACAATAATAATTCACCCACAAGTTACTATATTACGCCCGAATTTCATGAAAGGGTGGCATAGGATTCGGGGCGTAAAATAAGACATAGGTCTTGTTTTTACTATAACAGGAAGTAACGTCGACATCTATTTATGTTAGGACGGGCTGCACACCACAAGAACCTTTCGTGAAATATTCAGGCCAAGTGACGTGGGTTGCCGCTTGTCAGGATGGCTAACACGGAGACTACGTCGAACTGGACGAATTGTAATCGGCCGCTGCGGTCTCGCTATTTCGAACAATCTCTCTTTTAGAATCCTAGATACTTTACTCTAATTCCAACCAATGTCACAAATGACCACCTACGGTAATTTGATAAAATGGACGTCGCAGACTCCGTGATTAGGCAATCAAATGATTGGCAGATTACACGTGATTTGCCGAACTTTGGTCAGCGTGAGAAGAACCGGGGGCTAATTGGGCGACTATTGAGGGAAATTGTAGCAGCACCCGCGGGTCGAGTTGTGACAAAAAGTCAGGCTCATGTCCAAGGCAATTGGGAAGAAATGGACAAGTCATCCCGAGGTAATTCAATAGCCAAAGCTGGTCTTGAACCACTTATATCTTGACATGTTTCAGCTTCATTCCTGCAAGCTAAATTTTGACACGTATTTGGAAGTTAATTTTCGCGTAGAATAATAAATCTAGTTATTCGGATTTACTATGTAGAGCGTTTTAGTTCACATTCCGACCATATATTTATAGGCCTCATGTATTCCACATTAAATGTGGCAATAATAAGTTATTGCGACTAAACCACGCCTTGGGTGAAAGGAAGGAAATTGAGCTGTAATTGAGATTGGCAAAGTATTTCAGAGATATCGTGGGAATATGGGAATAATACGTTATGAGAATACGCCATCTGAATAGTTGGAGGAGAATACGCTATAAGAATACGCCATGATAATACACTATGAAAATATTATGATCACCGATGACGCCTGTCAGTCATCTGGAAATAAATGGTAATGGTATGACCCAATTAGGACGTTTGTGGACATTAGGTTTATTCATTCATATATTCAACTAAGAAAACTTATGATTAACGGTCAAGTGAATGACATACGCTTCCTACTGATAGGCCTAATTGTTTTGTGGCTAACAACGTATTTAATTTAAATTTAGTATTAAATAAACATCAATAATGCATCATAGTACGAAAACAAGTTGGGTTTTACGGTTAGATTCCGCTTGTCTTTGGGAAAAGAAGCATGCATAAAGTTTTATTTATACATCATAAATGTTTCTCTTCCCAAAAGGTAACTAGAGAAACACATGTCATCGTTGACCAATATATCATTATGGTGTATCATTGTGGTGTACCATTGTGGTGAACCATTGTGGTGTACCATTGTGATGTACCACTCTGCGCATGCGCGCCGTACCGTCGGATTTTGTGGGATTTTCGGATTGTGACCCGACAGTCCGAAAATCCGAAGAGGGACAGATGAGATCCGTTTCTAATGAGATTGGCAGGCGTCTGATAAGTCGATAAGCACGTGAGGACAAGTATATCTATTCTGTCGCTTTGTTTCTCTAACTGGTTCCAGAACTCATTTGAAGAGGGCTGACAGCAGGCTACTAGCGTGACAGTACACACTACTCTTAATACAGTCTTACAAATTAGAAGGCGTGGCGAATGTGTACATGGTATGCATCTACAATCATTTTCTGAGTTCATTTACACGATAATTTGTCACTGTTAAGACATTGGATTGCGTCGTGCCGATATGTGTCTAAAAATGTAGCCTACAACGGTTGAAGAATGTTTGGTTAGCATTAAAGTTTAATACTAGCTGATCTACCAAAATAAACAAACACTTGAATTGATAGGGACCACAGGTACTTGAAGCAGGCCAAGTACCCATTCCACATGCAGAACAATCGTAATGTTACGAGAGTCGTAACTTAATACAGGAGTTATGACTCTCGTAGCACTACGATTGTGCCCTTTCGTGCTTCAAGTGCCTGTGTAGTAGTAGGGATATTATTAACATATATCACATCCATGTTGCAAGTACATATTTGTATACTAGTATATACAAGTGAAAACCTTCAAAAGGCGAGCTATACGTTGATAGGTATTCCGATTGATAGGGTGTAGAAAGCCGCTCACACACACGCACACACACACACACAAACACACACACACACACGCACAAATACACACACGCGCACACACACACAATTTATATATATATATATATATGCGCGTGCGTGCGTGTGTGCGTGTGTGCATGGGTGTGTGTGTGCATGCGTGTGTGTGTGTGTGTGTGCGTTAAATAGTCAATATTGCAAAACTAATACTGGGAGAGCAATAAGACAGGTCCTATATGTCTACATAATGGGCCATACCATCCCAGAAATGACTTGTTCCAGTAGGCATACGTGTTAGTACAGATGTTGTGTTTGGACACAGCGTTAAATAAATTACGCCAAGTGGTGCACGTCAGCCTTAAGTGACGTTCCCTAAAGAGCGGGAGAAAAAATTAGACAAGCTCCTGTAGTTTTAACGGCCACTCGCTCATCGATCTTCCCGTCACTTACAGCCCCACACGTGTCGAAGACACCGAGCTCTCATACTGACCAATTGCGCTGCGACTGCCTATTTCACTACTATTCGGAACCTCATCCACTTGCGCGCAATACTCCCGAAGGCTGTCACGAACGCAGATGCTATCTAACAATTGGATAGTTGATTGAATGACAGGTAATGCTCTTTTCATGTTTATCGCGCCGTACCTGCTCATGATTAAGTGTTTTTTGGGAGTGATTTATTAGTAAACATTTCCGACTGTGGATATCGACGTCCATTGGGGAACCAGTGTACTCGCGTAAATAAGTACCTCCACCAGATTGTAATTAACAGTTAATGGACGACACAAATGTGAGACGTCGTCGATGACTGGACTGGCGGTTTCTATTTGGCAGGCGTTGCGTGCTTGAATACAAATCAAACAATGTTATGATCAACTGTATATTGAATATGCACTTTCATAATCGGTGCTGTGGCGACTTCCACTAGCATTCTAGAGGGCCCCGTTCCACAAAACAATCATAGCGCTACAAGAGACGCATAGCGTTACGATCGTTCTGTTGAAAATGATCTCGGGTCTCATTTGGACTAGGTAATTGGGATTGCTTGGTTTGAAATAGCTAAAGGTGCCTTCTCACGGTGCAATTTGTATTTAAAAACTTGTATTATCGATGCATGAGAACAATCGAAGTTAATCCTTAGGCCTTGGCAAAATCGTGGAAATGTTTAATACATTCAATCATTAAAACTCGAACGAAAATTATTAGTTGATCCTACGGCGTATCCTACAAGTTATTCCTGCACATCGCGAGGAATAGCGGCCGCACACTAGCGATTTCGGTCGCCGACACGTCGCCGATTTGCGTCGGCCGACCGATCGCACAATATCTAGCAAGTTTTGATATTTGGAGACACGCACACCATAGGCGATCGAAATCCGACGGAAATCGGCGACGCGTCGGCGACGGAAATCGCTAGTGTGCGGCCGCTATAAGAAGGCACATGAACGTTCACTCAACCTTTTACGCGCATGCGCAGTGACGTTTGCGGCTGTGGCCATGGATTTCAGAGGAGGATGTTAACACTGGTGTGGTTTTTTTCAGGCGGACTGATGTGTCCAAGGAGAGAAGTGTTACACAGAGTGTGTAGAAAGGAGTGCTCAGAGTCTAAACCTTGCCTCAGCCCCAAGAAGAAATGTCTGTGCGACGGAGCTTGTGGTAAAACTTGCATAAACCCCAGTAAGTATTGGTAATGGTGTACGGTAGAGTTTATGGGGTGTGGATGTGGGTGGCTGTCTGGCTGATGCTAGAGAGAGAGACACACACAGAGAGAGAGAGAGAGAGAGAGAGAGAGAGAGAAATGCGGAGAGGAGTGGAGGAGTAGCATAATTGGAATGGATGGAGATGTAGGAAGAGTAAACTAAAGGTTATATAGCTAATTAAGTTGGAGTAGATCGTCGTGGCGTGTAAGGTGATTGGCATTGGCTATGTGGGTGGATTGCATGCTCCAACTCAATAATTACAAATCAGGGGGGCCTATTCTCGAAACGTTCTTACGAACTTCTTAGCCTAAGAACAGTTCGTAGCCATACTATAGGAATCCCTAAGATTGTCTTACGACCGTAAGAATGTTTCGAGAAGAGGCCCCCAGGGGGACTATTCTTCGAACGTTCTTACGAACTTCTTAGCCTAAGAACAGTTCGTAGCCATACTATAAGAATCGATAGGATTGTCGTACGATGGTAAGAACGTTTCAAGAATAGGCCCCAGTAGTGTAGACAAACTTAATGGGTTAGCTATCTCGAAATGCTTGGTATCAATAGCTATCTATTGGGCACACCTGCGAGTGGGTACCCGTCGGGTTCATGGAATGACCGTGTGAACTGAAGATGGGTTTTGTTTCAGATTTACGGTGCGAGGATTTAGAGGGCCGGATAATCCACGGCCGGGTGGAGATAATCCCGTTCAACCAATTTGGAGCCGTGGCTAAGTACTTCTGCGACGACGGCTACACGCTGTTTGGTGTTCCGGGGCGTGTTTGTCAGGGGGATGGGACCTGGAGCAAAGAACGGCCTCGCTGTGAGCCGACCAAGAGAGTAGACGGTCAGTACTGGGCAAAACAAATGCCAACACCAAAGGGTAATAAAATAATTAAACCGTAATTAAAACAGTGGGCCAAGCGGTCGCGTATCCAGTTAAATAAGTATGTATACACTTACTGTAATTCCAACCAATCAAAACTGTTTAAATATTGGTCTTCAAAGAGGATGGTTATTGGTTTTCAGTGGCAAAAGTGTCACGTGATAATCCTTTATTCGTGGCAAAAGTGCTTCGTGTAAATATGGCATTGATCTCGTAAAATCCGTAAAACCAACCGTGAAAGTCCCGAATACTTGTAAAGTAAGGACATTTCGATTAATTTTCACAACGATTAGCGCAGCGCAATTGAACTAACAGTTAAGCAAGTAGACCGGAACCTGTTAACACTGATGTACGCGCTGCTATACCTACCACGAATATTACGATTACATTCCCTACGGGGTCAATGGAGAACATCGCAATAGCTGAGATATCCGTGGATTATGAAATGAAAACAATCTGACTGCGAGCTCACATAGTTAGATGGCGTTCTACACAACAGCTTACCATTTATTTATAATCATTCTTATTTTGTTTGGTTTAATTAAACCTTCGTTGCATTTTATACAAGGTTAAACCATGTATTTAAAGTTAATCATATCTTAGGTACGATGAAGTTTTGCTGATATTTTCTCAATGTTAGTTTTGACGTGAGAACATGTTCAACAATACAATACAATACAATACAATGCGTTATCTCGAAAACAATAAGAGCGACATTTATTGAAACCGACTCTAAAATTCAATGGAATCAAATGTATTAAGTACACACACAAATACAACACCAACATAACACCGACATAAACACACAAACACTAAATCAACAACCTGTTAAATATAATTCCAGCTATCTGAAGAACGAGTGCGGTGGCCCACTAAAAAGCCTGTTAATTCCAGCATACCGGTATATTATACTCTATGATTCCGGCTAGATCTATATCTGCAATGTTTCAGAGAAGAACGAGTGCGGTGGCCCACTAAAAAGCCTGTTAATTCAAGCTAGATCTATATCTGCAATGTTTCAGAGAAGAACGAGTGCGGCGGTCCACCGCGCGTCCACAATGCCAAGCACAATGACCGGTCCGGCCGGCTGACCTTCCCACTGGGCAGCATGTTGCAGTACGTGTGCGAGGACGGCTTCACGGCCAGGAAGGACCGGGTAGACCGGGCTTGGTGCGTGGGTGGGGGAGTCTGGGTGGGGCCCAACATGACCTGCGCTCGTAAGTATTTCCGGCGGATGTCACATGACCTGGCGCGTATGTTTTTGTCATTTGAATATTGCATGTAAACTTTCACACCACATACAACACATGGTGTTTTGTAGATCTTCACAAAATCAGGTTCCGTTAATAGATACTGATTATATGTAGACCAGTCTAATTAAAATTAAATTTTAATTCAAATTCTTTCCTACGAGATCTAAAAACACCAGATTGGATATACTGGGCTCCGGTCTATTGATAATCAGCAGCTAGATTACGCGTCCAAAAGGGAACCAGTTTACCAGCTGGAGTATATATATATATTCCCGTATGACCTTTCGTGAACAATACAATATGAATGAGTAATTACATATATTAAGTTTAATAACCAATCAAATAATAATGTGCAATAGCAGCTAATGATTGGATGGGTAATACTCTACAATATTATTTAATCATGGCTATCCTTCGACAATAGGTAAATTTAAGATTTTCAGAAAGGTTATCGGTACAAACACGCCGTGATATATAGCTCCAGTGTTTTTAGATCTAGAGAAGCGGAAACGAATCAATATTCAATTCTAATTAGACTAGGTGGCAGCTGGATCCACGTGATACAGGTGGATCCAAGAATACACGTTCCACACAGCACCGGAAGTCTGTCTTCCTTACGATTGCTATTCTCACAAATATTGGCACCGCTCACCAGAGAGAGTCTGTAGGTTACATGGTCCCTACTTCACCATACAGAGATAATTTGTATGCGCTGAAATCTATTCCCTGGACCCGGAATTGCGGTCTATTCACTGGACCCCGACCGGGACTTGCGGTATATATAGTGGACCCGGACCGGGACTTGCGGTCTATTCAAGTTATCACATTATCCCAATTCCCGGCAATTCTATTGGCTCATGTGACCTAATAATATGAATAAAATATGTTCTAACCCTAACCACGTGATCCAATCATATTCCTCGGAATTGGGTTCTAAGGGGAATAGACCCTGTCCGGATCCGGTTCCGTATCCAGATCCGGTTCCGGGTCTAGGGAATAGACTCCAAACTCTGTAGGCTACATGGTCTCCACTGAACACACACGAATGTCAATGCAATAACACTTGTTAATATAACTGTATGTAATCTGTATGTGTGCGTGTACGTTGATTGTCTGCATGAACGTTCTCGTCACAGCTGATTGAACCGACGTCATCACTCGGGGGTCCCGGCCAGGTCCCGGCCAACTCTTGTCGACGGTGATCGAACCGGGAGTGTTTTTGGATGTTGTAATTTTCACGGAATCCTCAGCTTGTCCTGGTTATTTATGTTTGTTGAAGACGCCGGCTGCCCCATCCTACCGGAAATAGAGCACGGCTCGGTGCAAATACTCTCCAACACCATCGACGGACGTGCGCGCTACTATTGCGACCAGGGCTACCACCTGGCGGGAATACCGGAAAGGGTGTGTCTGCCGGAAGGAGTCTGGGACGGGAAGGAACCCACGTGTGAGGAAGGTTAGTCACGTGTTGGATGACCATAATAATGGAATCAGGCTGAGATGTATAATAGCAAGTTCCGAGAGCGCGACGATTTGAAAAGTCGTTTTGATATTATTTTGTTTATTATTATTTGTTTCGCTGTTACAGTTGTATGTGGGTTGCCTCCCACTGTTGACCACGCCTCTCACGACGCGCCCCTGGATCAGATGTCATTTCCGGCGGGCACTCAGCTCACATACACGTGCGAGTTTGGCTATTACCGGGAAGGAATTCCCCGTGCCGTGTGCAGCGGGTCAGAGGGTCAATGGATAGGACCCCGGATGTCCTGCAAAGGTACGTTTTCATTGGCCGTTCTAAGCTGCAAAAGACTGTCTACTGAAACCAGATACGTTACATTTATAGATGGAATGGAACGAAATATATATACAGTATGGACTATTTTATGATTTTTTTTCTAGTATATCAACGAACGGTGTCGTTTACCCGACGTATTAAAATTAATGTAGGCGTATGGAATTGGATATACAGCGTAATAGACAGTTAAATGGTGATTGGTAGTATTTTTGGATTCTTAAAAGTTCATTCATTTTCATTTCATATTACAAAACTCAGTAGTGTAATTCTTTTAGAAAATGCATATGGACAAGATTGGAATAGTGTAATTTTTCTTTTAATTAAATGGATTGCATCTTTTTTAAACAAAATAATTGTAAAGTACAAATCTCGTTCCTTTTAAATAAAATTGGAAAGATGGCTTTTCTGATTACAGTTCGACCACGTGACACTTCCGCATACAAATGTCAGGTGTTAGGGGAGCAGTATTAAGACGAGATTCAGGAATCCAATTATTAAAATGTGTAACTTCCGATATTATTTACTGTAGGTCCTTTTTTTTGTCATTTGTACTTTTCTCAAATGCGTAGTATGTATTCACTGTGAAAAGTTTCAACGGATTTATTTTTATTTAAATTATTGTTTGACATTCACTGGAATGGAATCTCTGATTTAAATGTAATGTAAACAACAATGACGCCATAATAAAATTAATTACATTAGCATTTTCCACATAACGTACTTAACTCGTTCAAGTGACTTTTATTAGTATATTTAGTAGTTATCCCAAGGAAAGATTTATTAAAATATATAATATGCTCTGTTGACAAATAAGGCTTAGCAGTGCCAATGGATGCTTCTTCATCGCCATCGTTATCAACATCCGATAAAATATCCGCTTCTTCAATAAAGTAATCGCTGTCGGAATCGGAGGCTGCCATTAAGACCGAAGTGACGTCAGCAATGCCTGCTTTGCCCGCTAGGTGCGCTGCTATCGCTTTTCATAGAATCGCTTGGGCATGACTTTTCCATCGATTTTTCTCGATAAAGACGATCGCATTTAAAAATTGTGAAATGGCTAAACAATTTATTTCAACATAATACATATGATTTTGCACTAAAAAAAATCGATTGTCCGACCCCTTTAAGGGTTGAAGTATTAGTGGTATGAGAAAAAGGAGGGAGAGGCATATTCTTAAGATAATAAAAAGACTCATTAATCAGGTGGTGGGGTTGAATACCCAATCGTCGATTTCCAAAATCGGTATTTTGCTTTAACTACCTACCTGTAATGGGTTATAGTATTATTATATGGGTTATAGTATTATTATTAGTCTAATGACTAAGATTAAACTTCTTAAAGCACAGGGAAGAAAAGCTTTTCATGCTAGTTGTATTAATAGGTCATACCGGAATCGAGGGAGAGTAGCACGGAACCAGACAAAAAGAAAAGAAAAAAGAAATGTCTTAAATACCATAATTATGTCTATTTCTAAAAAATAGTATTTTGTTCCCTCCCCAAAAAGGACTCTTGAGAGTATTCTTATAACTAAAATGTTAGCATATTCGGCCATGAAGATGAGCGCGAATCCTCCTGCACTGTATTCGACATTAAATCCTGAAACTAGTTCTGATTCCCCTTCTGCGAAGTCAAAGGGGGCCCGGTTAGTTTCGGCAATGCAGGATACAAACCAAATTAGGGCAACAGGCAGCATGATTATTGCGGGTCAAATAAGATTAAAGAAGGAAGGAATTAGAAGAATATTAAATTGGCTTGTTAAAAAAAGAGAGAAAAGAAGAATTAACGCTAGTCTTACCCTAACCCTAACCCTTCATAAGAAATGGTTTGAGCAATTGCTCGGATTGCGCCTAATAGAGCATATTTTGAGTTAGAAGCTCATCCTGCTCACAGAATCCCATACACATTATAATTCTCATAATGTGCACCATCATCGCACTCCGTTTATCCGGCACATCACCTAAACAGGTAAAATTTGTACAACTTCCTAATTAACAGCTAGGCGCCCAGGAATTGGCTTCTGCTTAAAAGCAAGAGTAGAATTGCACTACCATGAAACGGGTCGAAACCGTTTGTGAGCTACTCACTCCTTGCTGGGCGTTAGAAGTAGTCTTCATTTTCTGACTACATCGACAAAATGTCAGTATCAGGCGGCTGCCTCAAAACCGAAGTGATGGTGTGTAGAAACATTAGCATACTAATAGGAATGATGTCCCGATTAGAACGTGGAGGCCATGAAACACTGTCTCGGATAGTAAAGGGGGCTTCATAGTATTCTCCTGCCTGAAGAAAAGTAAAGTATACACCTAAAACTACTGTGGCTGTAAGTGCTTGAAGTCCGGTTTCCTTCTATCAGACTATGATGTGCTCAGGTCACAGTAACCCCGGAGGCTAAAAGAACTGCAGTATTAAGAAGAGAGATTAAGAAAAGGATTAAGAGATGTTGAATTCCTACAGGCGGCGAGCAGGAGCCTAGTTCAGGTGTTGGGGCTAGGAGACTTCTGAAAGCTTTACAAGAAGAGATTTGTTTAAAAGTATGACTAGAGACAAAAATAATCGCTATTGGGTTCTTATGGTGTAGTTGATGCACGTTAGGTTTTCGTCCTGGAGGGATGTTGAATCAGCATTAAGGACTAGAATTTTAGATTAATATAAATCGAAAACTTTCTAAGTTTTAGACAGGAAAGTAGTTCGTATGTTCTGTGCTCTGTAGTTGAATTAGACAACGGTAAATTGCAAGTTTACAGGTGTAGTAATACTAGGGTATATTGTGATTAGTTACTTTACTTGTTTAGTAAGTATAGCAGGATAAGCTAAATTGAAGCTAATGGGCTCATGCCCCGAAAATGGCGCACTTGTGCGCCTCCTGTTAAATTGGATAGATGGTGAATTTGGTTTTGGTTTAACTTTTGGCTATAGCTGTATGAAATGCATGGTACTTTATGGGTTCTGGTCAGTAGAGGTAGTAGGAAGGTGTAAAATGATTCAAGATTGTTTTGGTACTTGAGCCGTTAGTATAGTAAATTTTAAATTATGCTTAAATTTTTAGTCACTAGGTGTGAACACCAGTGTTGAGGATTAAACAATAAACGAAAGTTTGATTTAGTAAGAAGGTAAAATTTGGGTCCGGCGAATATTTGTGCCAGCAGCTGCGGTTACACAAACGGGTCAAGTCAATATTGGTTCGGCAGAAGAGAAGGTTAGAGAGAGGGTGAAGGGGGACGAATACTAGTTTAATAAAGGTACAATTCGGGTAAGAGAATTACGTTCTTGGCTCCCTAAGTCTTGAG
>JAUTBV010107255.1:0-14821 GCA_032361325.1 Lepetodrilus fucensis
TGCAAGTCATGATATTAGTGAAAGATTCTAGAAAGTGACTTTAAACCCCAAACCAACCAACCAACCAACCAACCAACGTTGTCCAAAATACTAGCTCATACGGAGAATTTACTGTAGTTGAGTATGGTATCCTGTTCATTTGGGCCGTCGCTGATTCTGACCTGAGACAAAGGTGGTTCGAGCCTCTTTCCTTTTAAGAAACAGCTCCGATTCAACATTGGACAGAGTTCCGAATTAAACATGAAACATGTCGTATTGCCTATCCTTTCGCTAGTACCTATATATAATATAATCCAAATGTGTTCATCTTGCAGTGATAGACAGCTGTACCATCTCCATACCATCCAACGACTCTGTGGGCGGGTTCCGTCTCATCTCCTCCAGCGTGTGCGGCCATCACGGTATCTGCATCAGTCAGCCCAGCGGCGGGTTCACCTGTGCATGTCAGTCTGGCTACACCGGAAACTACTGCCACCAGAGTGAGTAGGCTTACACCGTTATCTACGTCCACATCTACTTCTTCTACTTCTTTTGCTACTTCTGCTTCTTCTTCTACTAATTGTCTTCTACTTCTACTTCTACTTCTACTTCTACTTCTACTGCAACTGCAACTGCAACTGCAACTGCAACTGCAACTGCAATACTTGAAACTCCCAGGTTTGGACATTATTTCAAGGCATTAGTACTGCCAACAGAGTTAGTTCATCATCAGACACGATCATCTTCTGTTCTAGTTCGTCCAGATATGTCAGACATTTTACAGTCGCTTCAGGAGCTTTTATCTGTTGTATTGCAAGCTCTTCAAGTAGTTATTTCTGGTATTTTATACGATCTTTGAGCAGTTTCATGTATTATTTTACAATATGTTAAAGAGTTCCAATTGATCAAGTTTGCATTGTAAATCACATGAAAATGCACATTTGGAAACTTCTAAAGCAGCTTACGGTACTTGCCATTATGCCATACTTGTAGGCATATGTCCAATTTTGGTACTACATATACAGTATTATATACTAGGTAGTAGGTATAGTATATAATGTGTGTGTATGACTGACAGCAAACCTGTGATTGCAGATATAGACGACTGCGCCAGCAATCCGTGTCAGAACAACGGGACGTGCATAGATGGCGCCAACTCCTACCAGTGTATCTGTATGGACGGATGGGAAGGTGCCCTGTGCAACATTAGTAAGTAGCACCATAGTTTCATAGTCTATAATAATGGAAGTACTTAAACACTAAAATGTGAAGGCATTGCATGTACATGCTTTGAACCGTATCCTTAAAAATGCTTTATGCTTTCCTGGTTTCCTGAATAACGTTGGATGTAAGGTTACCAAAGTTACCAAGGGTACACACATTCACAGAATGCATACAGTAATATATGGACTCTTGACAAAGAACTGTTAATATTTGTTTCAGACCGTAACGACTGTGAAGCCAATCCTTGTCGGAATGGCGGTTCCTGTGTCGACGACTTCAACCAGTTTGTCTGCTCGTGTGTCCGTGGATGGAAGGGGAAGACCTGTACACTTCGTAAGTCGAACACTTTGTCACTTCGTAAGTCGAACACTTTGTCACTTCGTAAGTTGAACACTTTGTCACTTCGTAAGTCGAACACTTTGTCTATTCGTAAGATGAAAGCATGTGCACGTAGGCTTACGTATCGGCTGTTGTTGTAAGCCGAAACACTTGTGGCCATTTCTGTAAATTCAATTACAATACATGCTGTCTGTTCGTTAGGCCATGGTCACTGTGACCAGTCCACGTGTTCAAATGGCGGAACCTGCGCAGATGTCGGAAATACGTTTGCCTGCGACTGCTCGGAAGGATGGGTCGGAAACACGTGTCAGCGACGTAAGTATGAGCATCGATATATTTTTTTAGAGCCGCTTTCAAGATCATTTAACTTGTATCAAGGTTTGTCAATTTAGTGCAGAAGGAAACTCACAACAGCTGTAGCACGAATGTTGCAGTAAACCTAGCAATTACATGATTTCAGCTATGAATCAATTATTTCATAAACGTATGACGAGTGTGCCAATGACATGTGTGCTAAATTGTCACTTGACCAATCTTCTGTATCTTCTTCTTCTTCACTTGTACATTGATGCTTCCAGCGTCTGTATATAGCTGCGACTCGTCTCCGTGTCGACATGGCGGCACGTGCGTCAACAGCGGCGACAGCTACACGTGCATCTGCAGGGACGGCTACGAGGGCCAGATCTGTCAGAACAACATCAACGACTGCAACCCGTTTCCATGGTGAGAATGTTTGGCCTAACTTGACATACTCCAACTCTTGTTTTCAGTATGCCTTATTGGGTATGCTTTATATCTAGCTAGTTGTTAAAGAAGTTTGATTCACTTTCGATTTTGTTTGTTCAAGCACAAAGCGTAGTTGCCAAGGACTCGTTGGAAAGTTGCTGATTATCTATATTCGTGTACTAAGACACTCCTATTTCTCCTCCCGTAGTTACAATGGCGGAACGTGTATCGATGGCATTAACTGGTACGTGTGTCAATGTGCTCAAGGATTCTCTGGTCCAGACTGCCGCGTCAGTAAGTAGACTACCGCCATTGATTCTTACCAAAATACATACAATACCTTCAATAGATTTATGAGTTTAGGAATTGTGTTAATTATTCTGGAAACATCTCGGAAAATGTCTCGGTGTTGATTCCTCAACAGTAGGCTAGTTAAACCCTGATGAATTAGGCAAAAACACTGCTCATAAGGGTACTGTAGCTCTGGTTGCACCAAATTCATACACAAAAGCAATCGTGTTATTGAACTGTTTGTACCGGTAATCCCGCACATTACCAGTAATTTTACCAGTAAACATTCTCATAATGCTACGATATTACACTGGTCAATCGATCAGTGTGAACTTCGTTTCCATCTCAACTCCCTATAAGATGTATACAACCCAAACTGTCCTGTACATGTAGAGATGTTATAGCATTGACTCAATCTCTTCTCCAGACATCAACGAGTGCGGCTCCAATCCGTGTACGTACGGCAGTACTTGTATCGACGGGATCGGGAAGTTCCGGTGCATCTGTCCGCCGGGAAGGACGGGGGAATGGTGTCAGACAGGTGGGTGCCGCCCAGGGCCACGTTCTACAGAACAGTCGTAGCACTACGAGAGTCGTAACGTCATATAAACGTGTAGTGTAGGAGTTAGTCTTGTAGCTCTACGATCACTGGTCAGGAATCTTACTTGTTACCTCCTTTCATCAACGAGTGTACCCCCAACATGCTGTACATTGTTGGTTCTGTATTCAGAGTATCGTTTCTCAAAGCTCTCATATCTACTACGAGACCACTATGACTCTCGTAGCCATCCTTTCTACGTGGGGATCGTGCACTTACGAAAGCCCTATGGTCTCATAATGGATATGAGAGCTCCTAGAAACGATACCAAGACATCTAGTTTTCGTTGATGTAGGTTACTAATTTTCTCACATACATATACTAAGTGTATTCTTTCCCAATATACTCCGTCATATGTAGGGTATGTCATGGGAATGTATTGTTTCCAGTGGATTCATGAATCTTATGGCATATTATTATATGTATGCTTTTTTTTCTACACAGTGATTGGCCAGATTGCGTCGCCCAATTCCTGCGTCCATGACAGACGAGCGTTCCCTGACGGCAGCCACTGGGAACACGATTGTAATTCCTGTGTCTGTGATAACGGCAAGGTCACGTGCAGCAAGGTGAGACATTGGTGTGCGTGTGCGTGCGTATGTATGTGCGTACGCGCTCAAGCAGGAGAGAGAAGAGAGGGGGTGGGCGTGCGTAAGGGGTGGTATTATGATCAGCAAGACCTGTGTTTTCTGTACGGACAGTACCCTATACTGACAATAAGAAATGTGTTTCCGTACGTATGTAGATTGATCCTGAGATCGAATAAATTTAAAACGACATAGGGCCTACTATAGTCTATAATGCCGCTTCTGTGAAACCGACATGCTTAGGGGAATCTCAATAGTATCACAATCATTCATCATTGCTAGCGTCTGAAGAAATGCCAGAGACAAACAAGGAAGGTCTTGGTTTCTTGAAGAATTGTGTTGATTATAATATACCGGTATCCCTGTGATCAATACTGGGTATCTCTCTGTCTGTCTAGATATGGTGTGGGCCCAGGAACTGTCTGTCCCACCCCAACACCTCGCAGTCCATCGTCCACTGTACCAACGACGAGACATGTGTGGTGCAGACGAAGGAGGTGTGTCTGACCCCTCCCTGCCTCCCCTGGGGCCAGTGTAAGAAGGTGGACCACATCAAGGACCCGGTCCCCCAGGGCCTGGAGACGATCTGCACCCCCAACTCCGCCAGTCTCGGCAACAACTGTGCTAGGATCACCCTCATCTTTGACAGAGAAAAAATGCCAATGGTGAGCAATCGGCCTACATCGGGCTACTTCCGCTTTGGTCCAGGGTATCCGTTCACAGGGCTGTCTTATCTGCTAAGAGAACATAGCACTCTCTTTGCAGTCTATTAGCTATCGGCTGAGAGGGCTTTGTGAAAGGATACCCAGGATTATACCTTGGCCAATTGTAGTAACTTCGCAATGTTCCGGCTCGGAGATATGCATATCTGTGGATGTCGTGTGGGTTAGCTGAATGCTACCGATGTTATCTTCTGGAGTAATAGAACTTTTACGATTCAAGGAAATGAAGACTGCTGGATGAATTAGAATACTTTGTATGGATAGCCAGGTTAATGAACCCTTTCCCTGCTGTAAGTGACCAGAGACCCCCCTGGACAATGGTGATTGGCATTATCCAGGGTTAAATAGACTTCAACTCCAGCTATAGTTTGTGTAGTAATGCATTATACATGTTAGCAAGTTTTACATAGATACCTTCAATAGTACAATATGTAGCCTTCTATTCATAAATTGAAACAGGAATGGACACACTGATCCGATACGGACATTTTTAAAGTTGTCATATGTAACGGGTGTAATCTATAATGTGGTTTGGTGTTTGTTGTAGGGCGTGTCTGTGGAACAAATCTGCAATAGTCTCAGACAGCTCTCTGTGCTCAAGAAACTGGCCAATCACGACTCGCTCTTTATTATGTGCGGGATTAAGAAAGGTCAAAAGGACACAGTGGAAGTGACGATGGTAGGTGTTAGGATTATGTGCTTGCAATTGTTTCATGTGCAAACATTTATATTGATTTTAGTTACTAATTCTGATACGACTTTATCTGCATCATGTGGGTGTGAAAATATAGGCTTCACATGAGTGATAGCGTTTTATTTTGGTTTCGAACAACCCAATTGGTTATGTTTAACATGATTTTGTTGGCCAAGGTACTGAATAAGACAAAACTATTTGGCATTTGGCTTTAACCTCTGCTTTATTATCAGTCTACGAAAGTGGCCAGCGGTCACATGGACCCTCTGATCCAGACAGCAATAGACCGGGTAACCGAGGTCGTCAGTCACAAACAGAGCAACAGTAGCGCCCTCTCAGCAGTCAGAGAGATTCGCGTGGAAACCACTATTGTAGACAAAGGTACCATAGACATTCTATACCATTATCTGGCGTTTAACATATTTCCTGGCGTCAATAGGAATACCACATTTTACTTTGAAAATGTTACAAGTATCTGTCAATACAAAGGATATATTGATACACTTGTTATGTGTTTGACTCTTGTATTTGTGCACATTTATACTTTTAATCACAAATGAGATTGAGATTCCAAGAAAAGAAATGATCATCTTAAACCCTCTCCCTGCTGGAGGCAACTGGAGATGACCTAAAGTGATATACGATTCTATTTCAGATCCAAGCTACCTGATTCCTTTGGTATGTTCTATCATGGGCATCCTTGGCGTGACGAGCGTCATCATCCTCGTCATCTGGCACCATCGACGACAGCGCGCTCGCAGACTGCGACTAGAGAGCTACACCAACTACCAAAAGACCAATAACGAAAACGAGCAGAATATCAGAAGGTACCGGAACCCGCTGTTCACAACCGACAAGGGTGGCGGGACGTCTAAGAACATATCTGCTACTGAGTTGCACGACATCGATTTGGAAAAATATGAAAAAAGTCCGCGGAGGGATCCGGCGCAAACGGCCTCATCCACGGACTTTAACGACTTCCGGGAACACACTCCGCCCCCTAAGACGTCCCATAAGAAGGCGATAAATATTGAGATTGACATTTCGCGAACATTTGTGGGCGACAGGGAGGTCATAGTGTGAAAGAAATACAACTAATTCGGTTCCAAGTTGTGACAATTGGTGCATACCATCGTGGTAGTGTTCATTAGTTCATTAGTTCATGAGTCATTGTCAGATCATTTATACGTGTCACGTTCATTGCCTATCAAGTTCATGTTCATTTCATTATAGTAGTATAGCCGCTGCCTAGTGCACAACGTTTTGCCAAAGATGTTGGAAACTTGTAGACAACAGTCTGCTTTCGTGTTGGGTTATTTTTGTTATTTGTACTTTTGTACTTTTGTGCAAGTGGGAGAGATCTCAACCATGATCACGTGACCTAAGGATAGCCAATTACATGTTTACGGGTCATGTGGCATGGAACAGCCAATAAATATTGAGCACATTGGAGAATGTGCATTTCAAGGCAGCACATACATGCTTCTACATTCAATGTAATTTGTGCATGAAAGTAATTCTTACCAATTGTATCTTTGAATGTAACTTCCATCGTTTGACACAAAGTGTTGACTGGTATTTAGCCAGTATATTGTACAAGATGGAATTACATTCATTCAGTAATTTAAACATGTATTTATGACTTAAATGGCAAGTGTTTGCTGTTGGGAATTTGTGGAATTGTTTTGTTGAGAATATTGTGATTGTTCTTTTTTGTTGTTTTGTGGATTCTTTTAAAAACATTTTTTTTTAAAATTAATTTTTATCTTTCTTCAAGTTGAAAAGATTTCAACGTTGACGAGATACCATATTCTTTTTTTTTATTGTGGGGAAAGGAATCCTACTTTTGAAGTGCATGCATCTTATGTCGCGAAGAGTGGAATTGTAAATTACATTGGCGTTGTTATAATTACATGTTCATTCAACATTCTACGTGGATTGGAGTGCAAGCATGTTGGTGTTCTTAAAGCTGTTATTGGTCTTGTTGTTTTAGGGTTTGGTTTGAATTTGTAAATTTTATATTGGGCAATATAGTAAAACATGTAGACATATAAGTTCATTTTAAGAATGGTCAATTTAAACAATAACTTATTGGGAAGTCCTAAAAGGATCATGGCTCATAATTTTAAATTGGCGACGCAAATATGTTTTCAAATACGATTGTTCTTTGGCAGACAATTCTTAATAGTATATCATTTAGAATGTAGAAGAGAACATTATTTGACATTGGCCGCTAATTTATTCCTTACAATATGTATATACAGAAAACATATTTATTTATTGCTTGTTTATTATTATTTACTGGATACATAGTGATCACATACAATTCTAGAGATCGAAGAGTACCACTATGAATAAAAACACATTTATTTTTAGAAAAAACATTACAGAACAAAATTAATTAGCAATGACTGATTGTGAATCGTTATTGTAGAAAGACGTTATCCTAAAATATAAAGTAGACTAGAATAAAACTAAGTTCATTTCACTTATAATACGTATACACCATGTAATAGTAGAAATACGATTCCAAGAAAACTTTTCAAAATAGTTGTAGTTCGACAATTTACACTGGACTGCAAGTAATCATGGTAGCCAGACCGTGATTTAAACTGCCAGTGTTTGCCATTCTCTACCCTATCATTTGTTGTTAAGTTTACCTCTATTTAACTACGTTCACGAAACAATTGATTTCAGTTGTACTGCATGGTCTCAGTGAGCGTATTCGTTTCATCATTCGACCAACCCTAGGGTGACGGTCGAGTGATGCAATTAGACAATAAGCGTATTCGTACCCAACTCTCATGATGATACCCTACGAATACCCTCATTGGCTAATTTCATAACTCGACCGTCACCCTATGGTTGGTCGAGTGATGAAACGAATAACCTCAGTAATGCGCGTGACTTGTGTGCGTGTTACTGCGTCAATAACATTGTTTTGTCATCGTAGCGTTCACCATCGACGACAATTAATTGACGACAATGTAACACAACAGTAGTTGTGAACATTCATATTATCACGAAAAGGTTTTGTTCTGCAAGACTTATCCAGCCATCATGAGCATGCAATGTGTGTTAGTGGACAGAACATTACATTGAACGTCCTCTGAAATGAACATTCCCAATGTCTCATGTGCGTGGTGGTGGAAGTACGAACGCATTGGGCATGTGTTTCACAGGATGTCATTTGAAAATGTAATTAGTAATCTGGCAGAATCACGACCTGTAACATCCGGTTCAACCAGTAACATCCGGTGTAAGATTCAGCTTCTACGTCAGGAGTAACATACTGTGATGGCTGGATGGGCAAGATAATGGGAAAGAAAGATAGTTTACTCCTACAATATTGCATGATTTGTATATATGTACATAGGTGACATTGGTGTAAATGTGCTGTTATTTATGGAGCGAGTGAAGTAGATATTATTTTACGTTAAGTTCGTTTATTTCAGTATTGTGTACCGTGTTGTGGTGATCAATCTGGGTGTTTCTGTCTTGTTATTGCTAACATAAACACTTCCTGGAAACCCATTTATATACTGAATGACTACAAAGAAGATATTTTATTTATTTCATTGATGTCACAATATATTGAATGCATTTTCTATTTCAAGATTTTGTTATAGTCGCATGTTCATACTGGTAGTAAAACATGAATTCATGGATATCACTGAAAAGTACTACTAGAAAGAATTCAATGCAGAACGTTGTTATTCTTTTCTGGATGTATAAACGCAATCAAATAATATCAAATACGTTTACAAGGTATTGCGGTGCATTCTTTAAGAGAATACTACTGCACGTTACAACATAACTTTTTGTGAACATAACGTTTGTTTCAAAGGCTGTATGCGAGCTTAAAGGCATAGACACGCACATTGTCGACATGATTAATGCGAGAGAAATAGATGTAGGTGGAGGTTGCACGAACAAATCTCATGACTGCATAATACGAGAAGCACAAGCGTTGAGAACGTTTGAAGAAGGTAGGGATTTCAATACTTCGTCCAACTTAATTAGGTAACTTTGAATACCAAAATGTAACACTACACGCGCCTGTAGGTTCAAGCACAAGACAAATAGTTATCGTCCGGGTACATATTGACATTGTACAGCATACAGTGTATACAAATTAACGTATACCCTAACAAAGGCAAGCAAGCACTTTTGTGAAGTTTCTACCATTTAGTTTTTCTATTGTCTATTTCTACATCTATGAGCACTATATGTATCGTATTTTGCAGCAGCAATCGTGTGTTGTTGTCTATCTTGAGGTGTATCTCGAATAATTGGGACAACATTGAGAATTCATACACCAGCTATAATAATAAGTGGCAGCATTTAATATCCGTCGACATCCCAAAGGCAGCTTCCCACGTGACTTCGTCACGTGATATCGTTCCACCGCGTGATACAAAGTATCAAAAAAAGCCAACACGCTGTCCCTTCACGGCCAAATATTTGAAGTTCCAAACTTCGCTCATATTTTTTACTTTATACTATTTGTTAAATATCATCATATTTAATCAAAATTCACGGTTGTATTCTAACGTACGCCAAAAATAATCGTTGATCGTCCTTTAAGTCTGCACGTTGTGCATAGGCATATGCTTGCTTCTGTAAACGTTTACCAGGCTATACATATGTACTTTAAGACATTAAAAATGATTCCTGCAATGTTCTTGGTTGTCAGGCAGTTGCTTAGTCCTGTGGTAGACGGCTTGTTGTCAAATGTATAAGTAAAAGTCATGACTGGAACATGTAAGTAAGAGTTCTCATAAAATGTAAATAAATCCAAAAATAAATAAATCCACACATGCCCATGACATCAACTACACTAATAATGTAGGCCCTACATCATGATCAACTGAGAAGATATTCCAAAGATATCTATTTATTATCAGTCAAGGTATAATGAAATAAACTATAAACCAAATAATGTCTTGCAGCAGCAGTCGTATCTAGTATCATTATCTTTAAGACACGACTTGTGCATATATAAAGATAGGCTACATATAAGTATACGAAGCAGACTACTAGTATACTATATAGTAAAAAATAGTTTACACTAGATCGATATAAACTTACGCAACGCTGAAATGTTATAGATGAATAATATTACTAGCTAGACCTAGCCCCTGCTCCTTTCTAGCTGTTCTGTCTCTACTTTCTGTCCGGGACATGTGCGATTACAATGGAGCAAGACCACACAGTGTTCTGATTGTCCGGGACATGTACCAGCGGTGCAGACCGCACAGTGCACAATCCAACATGGCTACCACTGGCATTACTGTGCTGTGCTTGCTCACTCCATTCTAAAGAACAGAACATGTACTGGACATGTGACAGAATATTAGAAAGGAGCACTACCTTATACTGTACAGTAGCTAGTAGTTCAAACTGAACAAAAACATGTAATTATATTTAAGTTAGCCTTCTAGGTTGACAAATCCTCCAACATTAAACGTCACGTATGTGTGAAAGATATTCAGCTGGGACGTAAAACTACAATTCACTCTCCCTCCAATATTGTGGAGATGTTAAATGAACAATAAGTCGTTAGTTTAAGGAGTTAATGTATGTATTTTCTGATTGACAGTCGATGTTTCATGTTAATTTATTCAAATGTCCATATCAGTCATCGCTGGTGAAGTCCTGAGAGCATTGTTTACAGGTACTTCCAAACTCATTGGTTTAGTTGTGTTGTGTTGTTCAGTACTTGAACAAAACCACTGCTATTACACGTCTTCATCAGATAAAACAGAAATAAAATGTGAAGATTATCTCAAGAGTTTGTCCTTTACTGTGGATAAGAAAAATATCCACACACCATGGTGCTGTACAATACATGATGAAACAAAGGCCGTTATACACGTACCGCAATTTCACTTGCATTTATAAACACGATAACGTGACACCATTATATCTGTGTCTTGTGGCAGTGGAGGGCATCAATACATCCTACATAATCTCAGATCTTCCTTCCTTGAATCAACGGTATCACCACATAATCTCAGATATTCCTTCCTTGAATCAACGGTATCACCACATAATCTCAGATCTTCCTTCCTTGAATCAACGGTATCACCTAAGTATGTGTGCCATTTGCATGACCATGCTTTAGGACTTGGAAACCTGGGCAAATCTATTTAGACTTGCATGTTGTACTGTTATACTCTACAAACGGATATACATTTAGTATGTTGTGTCCTACAATGTAAATATAGTATCTTGTATTATACCTCCAAGTAAAATTCACAGTATCTTGTATTATACCTCCAAGTAAAATTCAAATTACAAATGCAATAGGTTAGACTTAGTATGTCCCTGTCGTTGACTATACCCTACAATGGGTATTATATTATGTACCCTATTATAGGTATACTAGACTAACTAGTGGTATGATAAATTGATAATGTCGTACCCTACAATGGTTAAAGTATGTTCTACCATACAATAGGTACACCTCTGTATATAAGCAGGTTAGCATCACCCAGGTATCAGTTTTAACCATCATCCTGCAACAGACATCCACAGCTGCCACGTCGAAGTGACGGTTTCAAGCAATGCAGGCGAACTAGTGTCCAATATATCGCAGAGTAGTCCCATCACTTCAGACTACTACTAGCATGTCTACATACATGTCTACATACATGTCTACATACATGTCTACATACATGCATAGTGTTGCTTTGTCATCTGATAATCAGACACGCTATTTTGATGTGTCATGCTGCCTTGTGGAAGCTGGTGGAAATGGAATGTCTGGAAGTTCATGAAGTATGAGCAACTGTCAGTAGACAGTGGTGTGAATGTATGAGGACAAGCTATATAGGTAGTTGTGATATAAGGCTCCACTGCATTGCGTAGGCCATGCCCACAAGTAGAACACACTCAAAGAGGCTGCATCTTCGTTCACAGACTGAAACAATAAACAGTAGATGCCTCATTATATATACCAGAATGTCCATGTCCATAAGCAGTGTATAAAACTCCAGCAATTTCGAAAAACGAACAAAAAGTAACACGACATGCGGGCGTACAAGGATAAAACGTCACCTGTCCTTGCTGAAAATAACCCGTCGCGGGCGTGCGGACGGGCTCTATTTCGAACACTGGCCATAAGGAATAGACAGAGTATTAATAGAAGCAGAAATTCAAGCAGCTTATTTCTTATTAATAAGCCAGGTGACTTATTCTCGAAACGATCTTACAAACGTCTTAGCCTAAGAATAGGCTCCGAGATTACGAAACATTTCTGAGTACGTGTTTGTCCTCAACTCATGTGCTATGCTAAAAAAGTTTGAGTATGAGTTGAGTATGAAATCGTACTCAGAAATGTTTCGTAATCTCGGGGCCAGTTCTTTACGATTCGCATAGTATGGCTACGAACTGTTCTTAGGCTAAGAAGTGCTTAATATCTCTCCCTGCTGAAGGCGACTTAAGTTGCCAGATCACATGCAGATATAGAACACTTTGATTTTATTCTGCAGGGAGAAGGTTAAGAACCTTTGAGAATAGACCCCCTGGGGTTTGTAACCCTACTTGTTTGTTGATTGTACATGTTATCACAGTGTTTGTATTAAACCATTCTAGGTTGACACTCTACCACAACATTCCATTGGAATTGGACGCATACTATGCATCTTTGCAAATACAAACGTGCAAATGAACAGTATGCTCCAGTGAAAATTAATTAGTAAAAAAGATTTACCATAATAAATACAGCCTACCTCTTAATGCTTGTACATTGGCTGCAAAGATGTACGCCCGACTAAAGCTGGCATAGATGGAACTGTATGTTTGTCCCCAGAGCATGGCAGGGATAACGATTATTTTTCCGAAGTTAGACCACACGAGAGATCTGGCCACCAACTTTAAACTGGAACAGAGTTGGCGGTACAACAACACATAATTAATTAATGAATGAATGAATGAATGACTCTCAAATCCACTATGACCATAGCGCTCTCGTAAGTGCCCGATCCCCCCCCCCCATGTGTTAGAGATCGCTACGAGAGTTCACTGTCCTTATGGTATGATTCGTAGTAGATATGAGAGCTTCGGGAAACGACACCATGTTCCCCTGAAAGGAAGCACATGTAAAGGCAGTATTACAAACTACTGCTTAAGGGTATTCTTCTCGAAGCTCTCATATCCACTACGAGAGCATAGCGCTCCCGGAAGTCACGTCCAAGATCCTGCTGTATAAGAGAAGGCTACGAGAGTGTTTATGGTCTCGTAGTAGATACAAGAGCTTCGAGATACTAGAGATTCGAGAAATGATGCCTACTGCGGGATAGCTAGACTAATTAATTCTATGTTATTATATCAATAGTGTAAATACTTGTGTGCTGTCAAGTGTGTATATATCTACCTGGACATATCTACTATACGAGACCATAAGGACTCTGTAGTGATCTATAATACCGTACATGGGGATCATGCTCTATGGTCTCATAGTGGATATGAAAGCTTCCAGAAACGATACCCAGGACATCATGATTGGTGTTGGGTTCAGTTGTTCAGAACAGTTTGTAGCTACAATTGTAAAATGTTTATGTACCTGCTACAAGTGTAAGTCCATTGCATGAAACACTTATTGTCAAAATATTAATGTTTTATATGAATATAGGGAACGTTCCGCTATTTATCTTGTCTTTACAATTTACAATACCTGGTACTTGAAAATATGGTCATAATCTAAAACTAGTGTAGAACTAGTTAGTGCAACCAGACTTACATTTGTAGCCAGACTTACATTGGTAGCAGGTCCCTAAAATTTGACTTACAATCTGTAGCTGTGTAGCTGTTCTGAAGTCATGAAGTCATGATGTTTAAGAGGAACCATAATTATAATATTATTAATAACATAAATTACATGGTTGCTATTTTCAATGAACGTATACATATATGTATTTAGTATTTACTTTGGTGCAGCCTCTCCGCTCCACCGGATTTTATATGTGCATTGTAGAGTTGCCACCACCACAGCAAGGAACATAGCCAGCTCTGAAAAACAGTGGGATATAAATATACTGGACAGGTCAGCCAGTAATTTTAAAATGCTTCACATGTTTTGTCAACCAGCGTTTAAAACTCATAAACATGCAAGAATGCTGGATATCAGTCACCATTTCTTTTTTCATTCCCCAATAATCACACTGGTGAACATACTGTAAATAATGAAATTAATGCGAGCAGAATATTAATGCGAAAGATGCGACCGACGTATTGTCGCATTTAATTGCTGTGCATTAAAGGTAAGTACTGGTGAAAAACTGGTCTAAAATCTAGAGGTCGCATTAAATTAGTGACGCATTAATTTTGTGATTTACAGTACATGATATCATTGCATGCTTATGCCACTCTAGTTTCAGATAATGAAGAGAATTAATAACATAATGCTAGCCACACACCAACTGATTATATTGTTTACTGACTAGCCCTGTGTGATAGTCTCCTGACAAGATTATCTCCAACTTGCCCTAATTTGAGCAGATTCGAAAAGTAATATAATACTAGTATATTGTCTATCATCAACGATTGTTGGTTATGTATGTCAGACTGTGCATGACAGCATTAGGGCTGTATACCGGTACTCGGTATACCGAAAGAACCGGTCCGTAATCTCGGAACCGAACCGAACCGAAATGAT
>JAUTBV010107266.1:0-14821 GCA_032361325.1 Lepetodrilus fucensis
AAGTACAAACATGATTTTATGTATATCAAGTGAATGTACTTTGCAAATATAGCTAAGAACTAGTCCAAAACAACCATGAATATCTGTGATATTATGCCTTTAAGAACAAATCATTGTAATTTATCAGCTGTTCACTAGCTATTTGGCAATTCCACACAAAGATCTATGATTCGATCTAGCAACCAAATAATAGACTAATTATTTTGCAAATGATATTTATCCAAACTTATCTTCATGGCTCAGGATGATAACTAGGAGATATTAATCTTGAAACCATGTCTTAAAATCTATAATACAGTATATTAATACATAAAAATATGTGTCATCACTAGAATATCTAAAAGTATGTGAATTTGTATTTGTAATTGAATTGCAAGTACATTTGTTGCTTGCAATTTTGACTTCATGATGTCTTGTTACTTCAACTTCTATAGAAGGTCTTTGTTCCTGTTTCTGTTTAATATCATGACCATGAATGTGTACACCTTCTTCATAGGTATGTCCAATCATTTTGGACCTGGAATGGCTAAAAGGAAGAATGCTCCTAAACCAGGCAATCCCTTGAAGTCGTTCAACTGGACCAAATTACCAGATGTAAGTACGCACTATAATTCATTGACAAAAAAGCAACAGCAAAAGTCTGTTAATTGATGGAAGTTCTTGTATCATATACCACAAGAATTGCTAAATTTAATAAATGTATTTTTTTCTTTTACAGAATAGAATATCAGGAACTATATGGAATGACCTTGATGATACTAAGGTATGTGTTTCATAGTTACTTTTACAATATTGAAAACAAACAGGCATTCAACAAGCAGGTCATGGTGAAGTGTGCCTTATCATAAGATTGAACCCCAAAAATGTGGATTTGCATGCCAGTTATTGGTTGAAATGATGGAAACACATCATTTTATGTGGATAATTTGTCTGGTATTCTAAAAGCATTCCCAGTTTATAATTGGCATAAGAAATAATTACAACTTGATCCATTGAGCCATCTATCTGCGAAATTCAGAGTTGGCCAATCTGGGAACAAATCTAAATAAGTCCATTACTAGAAATTATAGTTAATTCAAACACACACGCATGCACCCACGCACGCACGCACACACACATACATGCACACAAATAAATAAATAGAAAATAAAAAAAATAAAAAAAATAAAAAAAACTAGTTCCAAGATGGATTTGAACATAGACTTTTTAATGAAAGGACAATTAAATCTGGTTATTAAATTGTGCATTCTGCATCTATGGTACGTTTTTATAAATGAGTGAAAGTGGAACAAATTGACCTTAAACTAAATGATCTCAACGTTGTAGTTGCGTATCAGGGGCAGATAACTCGCGAATGGGTAAGTGTATTGAAAGGTGTATGTTCACCTCTGTCCTGTCTTGTTCACCTCTGTCCTGTCTTCACCTCTGTCCTTTCTTGTTCACCTCTGTCCTGTCGTGTTCACCTCTGTCCTGTCTTGTTCACCTCTGACCTGTTCTTGTTCACCTCTGACCTGTCTTGTTCACCTCTGTCATATTGTGTTCACCTCTGTCCTGTCTTGTTCACCTCTGTCCTGTCGTGTTCACCTCTGTCCTGTCGTGTTCACCTCTGTCCTGTCTTGTTCACCTCTGACCTGTTCTTGTTCAACTCTGTCCTGTCTTGTTCACCTCTGTCCTGTCTTCACTTCTGTCCTGTCTTGTTCACCTCTGTCCTGTCTTGTTCACCTCTGTCTTGTCTTGTCCTGTTCTTGTTCACCTCTGACCTGTTTTGTTCACCTCTGTCATATTGTGTTCACCTCTGTCTTGTCTTGTTCACCTCTGTCCTGTCTTGTTCACCTCTGTCCTGTCATGTTCACCTCTGTCCTGTCTTGTTCACCTCTGTCCTGTCTTGTTCACCTCTGTCCTGTCTTGTTCACCTCTGTCCTGTTCTTGTTCACATCCGTCGTGTCGTGTTCACAGCTATCCTGTCTGTTTCACCTCTGTCCTGTCTTGTTCACCTCTGTCCTGTCTTGTTCACCTCTGTCCTGTTCTTGTTCACCTCAGTCGTGTCGTGTTCACAGCTGTACAGTCTGCTGGACCTGGAGGACTTTGAGAAGACGTTCTCGGCGTACCAGCATCGCCGCGATGGAGAGGATGACCAGAAGAACCTCAAGCCAAAGGTTAAGGAGCTGACAGTGATTGACGGGCGTCGGGCACAGAACTGCAACATCCTGCTGTCCAAGATCAAACTGACCAACGACGAGCTGCGCAAGGCCATCGTCAGTGTGGACTCTGGGGAAGATCTGCCCAAAGACATGGTGGAACAGGTAGATTTCTAGATAGGTGTATGGGGCGGGTGGTAGCACAGTGGTAGAACGTTTGGACTTTGGAGCCAAATAGGTCCCAAGATCAAATCCCATCCCAGGATCCCGTCATCCATGTACGTGAAAGTTATCTTTCTGACGCGATATTTATAGGATGCACTGTCAGTAGAGTGACAATATGATAGCATCCTTGGTCTGTCAGTACCAGATGGTGTTCACAGGTTTACTGCAACATTCAGCAATACAGATGTTGCAGGTTTCCTCTTGCCATAAACTGACAAGTTGTGATACAAGTCAAAGAATCTTGAAAGCAACTCTAAACCCCAATACAATGGTATCCACATCAAGGTTCATATGACCCTTGGATTTCATACTGTCCACTTCCGCACAATGCTGTGGAGTAGATGTGTTCAGGTATAGCTTGTCTACTTATACTTCAGTATGGTAGTTATATAAGCATTACAATCATGTAGACCAGATTCTTGGATTAGCATTGGCATGAAGACATTGACATGTTGACTGTCCACTGTTCCTTCAGCTACTGAAGTTCATCCCGACCTCGGAAGAGTCTCAGCTGTTGTCGGAGTTGAGTCATGACTTGGAGCACATGGCCAGAGCCGACCGCTTCCTGTATGAGATGAGCAGGTGAGTGTGATGATGTGATGATGTGATGATGATGATGATGATGATGGTGGTGATGGTGATGGTAATTATGATGGTAGTGATGGTGTGGTGATAATGACTATGGTGGTGATGGTGGTGGTGATGATGATGATGATGATGGTAGTGATGATGACTATGATGGTGGTGGTGTAGGTGATAATGGTGTTGGTGGTGGTGGTGTGGTAGTGGTCGTGATTGTTGTTGTTGTTGGTAGTGGTGGTGGTGGTGGTGACGATGATGATGATGGTGGTGTAGGTGATGATAATAATGATGGTGGTGATGGTGTGGTAGTGGTGGTGATGGTTGTTGTTGATGGTGGTGGTGGTGGTGACGATGATGATGATGATGGTGGTGTAGGTGATGATAATGATGATGGTGGTGATGGTGTGGTAGTGGTGGTGATGGTTGTTGTTGATGGTGGTGGTGGTGGTGATGATGATGATGATGATGACAAATATCAAGGTTATAGATGGTGATGCCGAGTATGATGATAATTTTGATGAGGAATTTTTAAGAGAACAGTTGCAGAAGAACAATATTGAGGAGGAAATGGACTAATGATGATTAGCGTTGATGATAAGAATAATGACTAAAATAAATGGTTATGGTTTACTTTCTTTCTCCAGAATTGTGCATTACGAACAGAGGTTGAAGGCGCTGTATTTCAAGAAGAAGTTCCAGGACAGGCGGGTGGAGTGCAAGAATAGAGTTGATGGTGAGTGGGCATTACAGATTACAATGTCAATAAATCGGTACTGAAAATCCAAACAGGAAATTAATTAGCTTTATTTAATTTGTGTGATCTGTGTTACATACAGTATTGCAGTTTCAATAAATCGGTACTGCACAGGAAATTAATTAGCTTTATTTAATTTTCTATCTGTGTGATCTGTGTTAGATACAGTATTGAAGTTTCAATAAATTGGTACCGAAAATCCAAATAATTATGCTGAAGCCTAATTCAGCAGGGAAAGGGTTACTTCTTTAATGTTACATCTAATGGAAGACAATTTTGTATGTTTTATTGTATTAAAGTGCTATCGAAATTTTAACATGTAAATATTTTCATTTCAGCTGTATTTGAGGGATCTAAGCAAACATTTAGGAGTAGGAAGCTGAAGAAACTGTTAGAACTGGTGCTAGCGTTCGGGAACTACATGAACCGGGGTCAGCGAGGGAACGCCGTGGGATTCAAACTCACTAGTCTCAACAAGATGATCGACACTAAGTCATCCATCAACAAGAATGTCACACTGCTGCACTACCTCGTGGAAGTCCTGGAGAAACGCGTATGTGTAGCTTCCAATTGTGGATTCCGATTGTAGAATTTAACCCCCTCCATACTGGAGGAAACTTGAGATGTCCTAAAGAACAATAACTGCCTAATACAGCACAGAGAGAGAGAGAGAGAGTTAATATGTGCTTGATTATATGGTTTTTTTAAATTCCAAATGTCAAAACCTAATTTTATCTATAAACGAAATATGAAATTATATACAGTAATTTATGTTTTGCTTCAGTTTCCTGATGTGCTCAAATTAGAAGGTGACCTCTCACATATAAAGGATGCAGCAAAGGTCAAGTGAGTACATTGTTGTTATTACATGTATTATTATTATTATTATTATTATATTATTATTATTACTATTATTATTATTATATTATTATTATTATTATTATTATTATTATTATTATTATTATTATTATCATAATCATGATAGGATGTGTTGTCTGTATCATGGCAATACAGTTAACATCTTTGGTCTGTCAGTAGCAGCTGGTGCTCACAGGTTTACTGCAACATTCAGCGCTACGGATGTTGCGGGTTTCTTGCTGCCCTAAACTGACAGGCCATGATATGTGAAAGAATCTTGAAAATGGCTCTAAGAATCCAGTTTTAAAAAACTTGATACATTTACAGGATTAAATTCTGCAATTTTACATTGTCAGATATCCGTGTATTTTGCCAAATTCAGTAATTCTTTCCCTTGAAACGTAATCAACTGATTGATTATGTTTATTTTCCTCAGTTTCACCGACCTCGACAAAGACATTGCTTCACTCAAATCTGGTCTCAGGGATATTGAAAAGGTATGTCAGAAACATCCGTCAAATAAAATTCAATAGAATTGAATTCACCCATACTTGATGACAATACTAATTAAAACCAAGCTTCAGTAACTCAAACATTAACCGAAACCTTCACATCAGGATGTGTAGCTCAATACTGTTTTCTGTTCTTTCAGGAAATGGAGTTTTTTCGCAACCAGTCATACAATAGCCGCGACAGGTTCGTTACGGTTATGGGCGACTTCTGCACGATCGCAGCATATAACTTCTCTGAAGTGGAGGACTCGTATGCAGAGATGAAACAGAAGGTACGCACTCTCAGAAATCCATGTTTGCCTATCGTAAGATGAGAGTGGTGTTTACCATCCTCATCTTATGATAGGTTTATAGTGCAATGTTGTTATTTCTTTTATTACAGTATTGTTATTTCTTTTAATATAATGTTATTTATTTTCCCCCCAGTATGAGATTTTACTGAAGGCATACGCAGAGGACAACAAAACTCAACCTGACGAATTCTTCGGAACTTTCGACTCGTTCCTTCTGTCATTCTCCGATGCTCGCCTGGAAAACGAGAAGATGAAGAAACAGAAGGAAGAAGAAGAGAAGAGAGCCAAAATAGAAGAACAGGTACCTCCATCTTTAGTGTCATTGCACACTGTTACCAGATGATTCTACATGTCGTGATTTTTTAGCAGTGTCTATCCTGGCCCCCAGATTACGAAACCTTTTGAATATGACTTTATGCTCCAGCTCAAATTGTATGTGCGGATTTGTGAACCAAGCTTTTGTTGAGCATGAAGTTGTAGTAAAAAGATTTTTCATAATCTTATAGCCTGGTGTGCATGTTTCTTTGTTTTGCCACTATTTAATGCATTTAAATTAGCATATATTAATTTTCCCTGGAAACTTGCTAACCTCAGTTCATTACTGTTTGAGATTGTTTGACCACTTCAAACCAGTCCTATTTGATGAGACATCAATGTAGAATTTGCATAGCCATTGAGTCAATAATTAAATACAATATTCTCTATAATGTTTTACTAACTATTTTATTTGTTAAATTGGTCCAACATAATCATAATTTTAATCATCTCGATCATTATAGTGGCAAATGTTTGATATCAATGATATGAAGGCTTATTCAGTATTCCACCATGATGAGAGTTATTCTCCCTTGTTTCAGCTGAAGAAAGAGCGAGAGAAGCGCCTCCTGTTGAGAAGAAGTAGTACACTGGACAAGAAGGAAGGAAAGATAACCTCAAATGGCACAGAAAACGGAACCGAAAAAGGTATTTAATTTGTTTTCCCCGAGTACTACAGAAATAAATAAAAATTTAAAAAAACACCACAATAATAATTGAAAGTGAGGTAATTAATTAATTAATTAAATAATTAAATTAATTAAATATTTGTTTCAGGAGAGTTCGATGACCTGATATCGGCTCTGAGGACGGGCGACGTGTTCGGGGAGGACATGGCCAAAATGAAGCGGCGGCGACGAGGTGTGCCCACCACCGACCTGTCTCGCGAACGTGTCGGCAATCCCAAACTGTGACCACTTCGTCCCTAGGACATCATCAAATACAACGCTTGAATTGTTCCAGAATTAATTGAACCCTCGGATGTGCTTTGGGTCCAAAGGAACTATTATCAGTCATATCGGCAGTAGCTTGCTGTGATCCCTGGTGCGAGTTTAATACATATCAACGTATGGGACCCGTTATCAAGGTGACAAGACATGCTGAATTACATGCATTTATGAGCAAAATATGTGTGGATTTGGGTCTGTTTAACTTGATTGGAGATTCTTCACTGACACGTGTACAACTGCATGAAAACCATGACAATATTGTGAGAAACCATTTCATCTGTGGTTTCATAGAATTCCGTGATTTCTTTTAGAGATATTGTTGGAACAAAATGGTAAATGTCTTGAGGTAATTTGTCGCTTATGAGTGAACAATTCCTGCTGCGACATAAAACAATAAATCACTTGCTGTAAAGTCAAGACCAGGGCTGTTCATTTTCAGATGAAGCATTAATTCATAATTAATCATTCCTGGCATTGAAGCTGAAGGTTGTGTCGATATTTTTTTTGGTCATTTTGCTATTACGTGTTTTTGCTCACAAATATGAGACTGTGGAGACAACTCTATTTGTGTCTCAATTTAAGGGGAGATAATGAACACAATTTTTTATTTATTTTATTTTTGCTTGATATGACACCCTTTCATGGTTGTAAACTTTGACTTTTACAAAGTGAATATTTTCTATAACACTGGAAACAACATTCGTGAAACTTGAATGACAACAGTAATATAATGCTGTTAGAGCTGTCAGTAGTTATACAAGCATTGCTCCACTATATTGTGTTCAAAACACTTGGATATGCAGACTTGAAAATCAAATGCTAAATGTGTGAATTTTGAATTATTTGTTATGAACATGCATGATCTTGGTCAAGTTTCACAAAGTTTTGATATGTCGCTACAATTATTGTGTCAGTAAAACAATAGGGTTTACAACAATTGTAGAGATACAGTTTCTTTGTAATGCTGAACCCATGGAAAACGTTTTTCATTGCTATGTATAATTCTTTGCATTTTTAAAATGTAGAAATATTTCAGATGACTCAGGAAAACACTATATATGTACACCATTCACATTTACCTGTGACCCACCAAGTAAACCCCCCACCTCACTCTACATAGTGGCGGAAAGGGTTTTGCACCACCAAATTATCATTCTCTGTAAAAGGTTTTTGCACCACCAAGATATCATTCTCTGTAAAAGTATTTTGACCCACCGAAATATCATCTGTAACGGGTTTTGCACCACCCAGATATCAGTCTCTGTAAAGGGTTTTGCACCACCCAGATATCATTCTCTGTAAAGGGTTTTGCACCACCTAGTTATCATTCTCTGTAAAGGGTTTTTACACCACCCAGATATCATTCTCTGTAAAGGGTTTTACACCACCCAGACGTCATTCTCTGTACAAGGTTTTGCACCACCGAAATATCATTCTCTGTACAAGGGATTTGCACCACCCAGATATCATTCTCTGTAAAGGGGTCGTCGCAAATGGGTGAAAGATTCCCGCAGCGACGTTAAACTCTATATATATTCACTCACTCACTCACTGTAAAGGGTTTTGCACCACCTAGATGTCATTCTCTGTAAAGGGTTTTGCACCACCCAGATATCATTCTCTGTAAAAGGTTTTGCACCACCTAGTTATCATTCTCTGTGGCACCCCTCAATTAGAACTGTTTATCATACTTGTATGTTCTGTATGTGTTTATAGATTATCATATTAAAACGTTCATGACCACTGACAAATAACATTATTAAAATAATATATTACATTACTGTATTTGGAAAATAGCACATGATATGGTTAGCATGAAAACAGGAGACTAGAAAAGGAGAGTGTTTGTCTTCCATTTTTGGATGAGCTAAATCACATGCGCCTTTGTAAACAAACAAACAGGAACAGAACTGATTTACTGATAACATAATTTTGGAAATAATTTCATGTTTGTTCGTGGTGTATCATAATATCAACACTGTTTTCTACAAATAAAAATTATGCTTGAGTCCCTATAATCTTTATTACAGCATTGGAGAAAAAAAACACTCATATTCATTCCTTTTCGTGTTTTGTTTTCTCATTTCATGATTTAATTTTTTTTCTAAAGTGCTGAATAGTAATTCCTACTCAACTTTGATGACATGTCAATTAGACTGCAATTTTGTCCAAAAGATCTCATGGACATGGTGCACGGTTTAATTGTACGACAAATTGACAATATTGACGACGAGTGAAGTTTGTCTTATTTTGATTTTGATTTTGTTATGCTTCAGTTGTTTGTTTATCTATGATGAATTCTAGTGCATTTATTGTTCACAGTTGGTTCACAGTTGTTCACAGTTGGTTCTCCAGGATTTAGAATGGTTTGAATCTCTCATAAGACAAAAGCTCTCCATGCTGGATTAGGCACTGCTGTTTATGGCATCTTTGGTTGCCTCCAACAAGGAGAGGATTAAACAAGGGGATTGATGCTACAATTCCATCAAATATAAAATGAGCATCAAACTTCCACGAGTAGCACAGAAGTCACCCATAATGATATTATACTGTTTACGTGCAATTCACATTTTACTCTTAAGTTATTAAAGCTATTTACAAACTTGTTTCCCAGATAGGTGAACTGTATTTCTTTGTTGTTTATTTTTTGTTAAAACATTTTTATTGAACACATGAAATAATGAATAAATATTGTGTAACTTGATATATTTGGTTCTCAAAATCCTTAAAGGCATAATATCACAGATATTTATGGTTGTTTTGGACTAGTTCTTAGCTACAACTACAAAATACGTTCACTTGACACACATAAAATCATGTTTGTACATACTTCAAAAAACCTTTCCACCGCTGTTTGGTAGACAAATATCTAGTGCAACCCCCTGTAGTCTACTGATAGATAACCTGTCAATACAAGGGGACATAACTCAGTGGTACGACTTAAACATACAATACGCACAGGCAACGTTTTCTTGCAATTCCTTCATAAGTTGATGCATCAAAGACAAGATAAATAGCGGAACATTCCCTATATTCATATAAAACATTAATATTGAGTACTGGAGACTTAAGTACATCAGTAAATAACAACTTTGGGGTGGATAAATCGAGAGTAATTAGTCTCATATCGAAATTTGTTTGTCCGTTATACAGGTAATATTATACTGTAATATTATGCCTTTAAATATTTGAGACATTGTTTATCGAGGATTTGTGTTAATATAAGAGTAAACTGAATGACAGGTGTTATTAATGTTTGTAATCAAATTATCAATCCATATGGTATCATTAACATTATGTCCAATATCTCGCACTTATATACATATAGTCATAATATTCCCCAATCGACTGTTAAAAATATCCCACCAATAAATCTTAATTATTGTGTATTCTTACAATATAAGTTTCACCAATGATGTATTATACATTTACAGATTATTTTGATATTATTATTATTATTATTATTATTATTATTATTATTATTATACTAACAATACTAGTCAACTATTCCAGTCTTTTATGTATATTTTCTACTCGATTAAAAACTTGGATTACATTTATATTCAAGAAGTTTTTCTTGCAACATACACAAATATTTAAATCAAATTTATATGTACATCTAAACAGCATTTGTCGTGAAATCAGTTAAACTCAATTTTCATTGTACATGTTGTATGAATGACAGTTTGTGATGTAAATATTGTAATATTTGTTTGTAATATGAATTGTGTTTACGGTATTTTTAAATTTTCCTGAATAGCAAATCTTTGTATCATCGATCATCTCTACCAGACTTTTTTTTTTTCTGGTTTCACACCGTATTCATGGATATCATACCACTTTCGTTACCATGCTAAACAGTGTGGTTATTTGTACATGAAACACCGTAATCAATCAGATCATTTTCCAAGTAGATCTGTTCGGGAAACGATGGCTCTGTTGTAATATGTTTATTTATTTTTAATCCACATGGTATACACAAATTTATCTGTGTAGAGACGATGGATATTAAAAAAAAAACACCAACAGAGAAACATGTGGGTTAACCCTGTCCATGCTAGATTCAGTAATCACATTGGCTGTTTCATAAGGCATCTACATGGGACTTCAGCAGATAGAAGGTTAAGAGCCGAGTGATCTATGACCTCATCTTTGTTACATGTAGAAATCGTTTTTCACTGAAGATGTTTTCAAATGTCTCATTTCAGACTGTTGTGTCATTGTGTCAGCTGTATTTATAAGTGCTGCTTTAAGTTATGCTGGAATCTCAGCTTCGAAGCGCAAGTCTATGTCATTCACTTCAAACAAGACCAAGGGCCAGCGTCACAAAATTAAAGTAATACTACAATTGTTGGTGTAAAATATATAGAAGTTTACAATGATTGTGGCTCTATGATAGTTTTGTGAAAATGGCCTAATGTCAATATCATCATTATTTATCATAACATGACCGATAAAGGGATTAAGAAGCTTAGTATAATATGCTTTATTGTTCTCATCTATGTACAGGTCCCCCCGAACCGATTGGAACCGTGGCGTGACTATCGGATTAGAAGTAGCGACGATATGAAGCAAACGTCTCATTTACCGAAAACAATGCACAATTATAGGAAATTATGTCTCGCTATGTGAACGCTATGCGTGACTATGGGAAACGATACGGAAAAAAACCCAGCGATATCAGAGCAAGAGCAGAACTATAGCAGACGTATGCAGAAAGACATTGCAGAAAGACATTCACGACAAGATAAGTAGAATTGGCTGCACTTTTCTTTCTGCATACGTCTCCTATAGTTCTGCTCTTGCTCTAATATTGCGGGGGGTTTTCCGTATCATTTCCTATAGTCGCACATAGCGTTCATATGGCGAGACATAATTTCCTATAATTGTGCATTGTTTCCGGTAAATGAGATGTTTGCTTCATATCGTCACTACTTCTAATCTGATAGTCACTTCATGGTTCCAATCATTTGGGGGGAGCCTGTATGTAGACCAAACAATGTTCAAATAAAAATAACATCATGATTCTCTATGCTATATTTAATCATAGAAATGTTGTTAATATTTACAAAATATTTGATACACTTACACATACATGAATCTATATTAAAAACAAAAGTTACTGTGCGTAAAAATAAACCATGATCAATCAAACATTTGAAAATAATTTGTTTGAATACAAGTGTTAAAGGCATAATATCACAGATGTTTATGGTTGTTTTGGACTAGCTACAACTGCAAAATACATTCATTTAACATACATAAAATCATGTTTGTACAGTACTTCCAAAAACCATTCCACCGCTGTTGGTAGACAAATATCTAGTGCAACCCCCTGTAGTCTACTGATAGACAACCTGAAAATGGTCGTATTGTTATTTCCTTAATTATGTCAGTCCAAGGGAACATAACTCAGTGATACGACTTAAACATATAATACGCATATCTAACTTTTTCTCGCAATTTATTCATAGTTCAGTTGATGCATCAAAGACGAGATAAATAGCGAAACGTTCCCTATATTCATATAAAACATTAATATTTTTTAGGAGTACTGGGGACTATGTACATCAGTAAATAACAACTTTTGGGTGTATAAATCATAATTAGTCTCAGATCAAAATTTGTTTGTCCATTATACAGGTCAATCAACTGTGTTATTATGCCTTTAAAACAGCTCGTAATATTAAACGTTGCATTTGTATGGATGAATTCTTAAATGTGCAATTACAGCTGTGATAGGAACATTTTATATGATCACGGAATGAAATCTGTCTACATAGATCTAATGACAGCAGCTGACTTGTTAGACTGGGTTTTGTGCAGTAAACTGGTTTCCTTGCTGGTCAACTCGTGGCGGCATAGTTGGAATTTAGTTGATTTCTGTGATCAAATTTGAATGTGTAAATAAATTATTTGAATACTGACTTCAGTTTGTGTATTGCTTTGCGTGAAACTTCTCCGAGTTATATGATTTGCTTTGTGAGATTTATAACCACTGCTTTTTCATATGTTATTTGTATCTAAAGTGGCCCATACATACATGATCAATATGAATGACAATAACATTTATACATAACAGCACACTATTATTGTTCATTATACCCCTCTTCAAGTCTCGTTGCCATGGTTTCTTTTGTTCTAAGTGTACTTGTATATCTGATTACACCTACACTTTCTCAGAGAGTGTACTAATATCAGAAATGAACATACACTTTTTCAAAGCAATAATTTGTTCATTTCGGAGAAAGTGTACGAATATCGGAAATACACGTACACTTCCCTTCATCGAGTTGTGGCCGGACCTGGGACCTGGGAACCTGGGAACCCAGGATTTCCTCCGTCACAAACATATTTGAACTGTGATGTAGCTGAAATGCTTAAGGCAATTCACTCTGTGGAAATCCACTCTCTTCAAATATTTCATCAATATTTAAATAATTAAATAAGAGGAAAGGTTACGTGAAACATGAATTTTCACTCATTTAAAAACATAACAGAGAACAACATGTAAAAATATATAATTTATTATTTTCTCTCAAAAATGGTGTTGGCACAACCAGTGTTAAAAACTTCAATATAAAATGTGTGTATGTATTTACATAATGTAACCTTGATATGTTGTACAAACCTGCTGTATAACCTGTATACCTGACAAATTATGCATGTTGAAAAAACAATATTCTATATATATATTAACGGATAATATTTCAATGAATACTATTCTGGTTAACACTGAAAACTAGGACAGTACGAAACAGCAGTAATACAACTGTCACAAGTAAATTAAATACATACAAAAATCACATTCTATACTTTTTAAGATAAATTTATCACAATGGTTAAATCACATTATTGATTAAAACACTGGGAAAACACTGTGCACCACATGAACATGAACACATACAGGCACCACATATGAACACATACAGGCACCACGTATGAACAAAAACATGCACCAGATAAGAACGCATGTACAGCATATTATATTATATAATATACTAAAACGCGTCAAAATGTAACAAAAACAAATACTGCTGCACAGACAATTCTGTTTTCACCGCATGTACATTTTCTTAATTATTCTGGAATGAGTCATCAATGGAATTCTATGAAATTCAACAGAAGTCAATATCTCCCCTGACTAAAATTTAGCTGGGAGAGAATTGACTTTTAACAATAAAATGGTAAAATCTGTCTCTCTAAATAATAAATATTATCTATAACTTTTAACAATAAAATGGTAAAATCTGTCTCTCTAAATAATAAATATTATCTATAACTAAAAACCTGAGTGTCATTAAGTTAACCCCCTCACTGATAGAGGCAACCAAAGATGCCCTACATGGCATTGAGATATCTCATTATGCCTCCAGCAGAAACAGAGTTAAACATATGACTGTTAGTACATGTAGCATATGAAACAGCATCCATTTCAAACTGGGTCTTGAGGATGATTTTTGTTGAGTAAATAATGTTGCGTATGAAAAAGCATCCTGATATAAATCTTGAGGATGAGTACAAAATAGGTTTTGTTCAGCAAATAGACTTCAGTGGGTTGTGAATGTTTCTAGTAGCATAGGTCGGTTGTGTCGGCAACTTTGTACATGGCGTTGAGAATTGTCTTGATGGCGATTGGTTGCTGACAAAGATTGACCAGAGTGTAGAGATGTCGGAGGCCGAAGTCATTCTGAGAAAGAAAAAGAAAAATTAAACATTGAATTTCGAGCTAGTTAATCCTAGATATTTTGTGAGTTTTAATCAGGTTTTTTTAAAGAACAGTACATAAATGTCCAGCAATACAGGTGTGGTATGGGGATTAGGGGAAGGGGGGTGGATTGAAGGAGAGGGGGAGAGAAAGAGAGGAAGGAAGGAAAGGTCTGACACAGTTATGTGTTGCAAGTTTCCTTCTTCCTTCCTTGTTGTTTTTTATTATTATTAATTCCCCACGTTTGAAATTATCAGGATTGTACTGTAAAAAGAATGAATATTATTATTATTATGATTATTATTACCACTATTATTATTATTATGATTATTATCACTATTATTATTATGATGATTATTATTATCACTATTATTATTAATATTATTATTATTAAAATTATAATTATTATTATTAAAGGCATAATATCACGGTTGATTGACCTATATAATGGACACACAAATTTCGATCTGAGACTAATTACGCATG
>JAUTBV010107277.1:0-14820 GCA_032361325.1 Lepetodrilus fucensis
ATTTCATTAAATTATACTTGACGACCATAACTCATAATTTCTTCTTCATTTATATATATATATATATATATATATATATATATATATATATATGTGGTAAAGCAATGTCATCGCGGTATAACATATTCCTGGGTCGAGATGCGTAACTGAAAATGGAGGTCATGCACCTCGAACAAACATTAGTTGTCGGTGAATAGTATCAGCGAATGCCCATATTATTAATATGTATGATGACATTCCCCTAACGACACATGCAATATGTATTATTATGGGAGTTATTTACTCACTAAATGTACACCAAGGGCAATCATATTTACATAACGTTATAAGCTTAGAGTCTTGATATATAATATATTAAACTAAGGAGACTTGATATACACAGTTCTGGGGTGATCATGACTTCATGAATAATGAAGTAGAAGAAGGAGATGGAAGAAGAAGAGGAGGAAGAAGAAGGAGAAGGAGGAAGAAGAAGAAGAAGAAGAAAGGAGAAGAAGAGGAAAAAGAAGAATAGGAAGAATCTTTATGTTAGGTCGGCTATGTGAATGATAGTGGAGGTATTATTCCAACAATACCAATGAATCGCAAACCTATTATGATACAAGTTTACAACAAGACCAGAATAATGAATACATATAATGATTATTTTTTTTAAACATGAACTACGCATGTATCAATTCATCTCCTTATGATAATATTGATATCAAGCCATCTGATATTTGATAGACAGTACAACGTGTATACGCTGTATTATTAAATACAAGCAATACAATATCATGATTGGCACGTTTTAGTCATTTAAATATTAAAATCTACTATCAAACCAAGTAACATTCATCCGCATTCAACTTTCCTTGAACGACCATGTACATCTCGGCACGAGAAGGTAGTGTTCTCGTTCAGTGAACTGTCACAGCGCTTAGTAACATCCACAAAGGGGAAGCATATGAGGAATTAGAGCGAATGGATGCAATGAGGGTTTAGTATAAAACTTTAACGTCCTTTGCTTGACTAGCCAAGGACAGAAAAACATTTGTATGCTCGTGTTTAATCAAATGTTAGTGGAGGGAACGAGGGGGAATTACTCTACCCCTCCCATTTCAAACTACAACCCCCTCCCCCTTTCCACTCCGACCCACCCCCACCCACCTACCGATAGTCCCTCCACCGAGATAGGGGACTCATCTGTTGTGATATATAACGTAGGTAGGATTTGCGTGAATGACCGCCTTATGATATATTTGAGCTTCTTTCAAGCTGCAATTTGCTAGACATTATCCCCGTGAATGATATGCATAGAGATGGAGGGGGTATAGATAGACCCACGGATGGGAAGTCCAGTGCCACAGGTAATGGACTTCATTCATGGACTTTTATGAATGCACATGTGCCATGGAACAACACGATCTAGTCACGGTTTTAATATTAAGTCATGGCGTTCGTCTTAAGCCCTGTCCTATAACGCCGATGAGACACATTATACCCAGAGAGTGTTTTTCGTTTTAAAACGTCGGTACTTTGTTTACAAAAGAAGGATTTAAACCAGCATGACGTGAAATGATCTTGAAATTTGAAATTTGCATGACAACCATGGTTTTGAGTAGTGGTAAGTCAACGAAGAGAGACTCTATAGATGGTGACACATTCCTTGTAGCCATCTTACATTGTATACCTTCTTCATATAGTCTCGGCTGAATCCTTGTGTTATTATATCAGGATGATTCATTCTGAATTGTGTTTGTACGTTGATTCTTTCCTAATTGCGGCCTTCTACATACAGAGGGACATTCACGATGTAAATGTTCATTGATGTTTCTTCTCAATGTGTTGTAGATGTAATAAGCAGAGGAACACTCGTGCGTGATCGTGACCTAAATGTTCATTGATGGTTCTGTCAAATTGGCGTGTATGTAAATAACATGTAAACTTATTATCTAAATGGACATGGTCAGTTTTCTCATCATTACCTATAATTAACTTATATTTAGTGTACTGCCTGAACTGGTTTGCGTTAGTACTGTGGATAGCGACCGCACAAAACGACAAATCCGATCAGGGTTCGGTATTGTGTCTGCTATGTAGGTCTCAAGCTTAAATTTGAAAATGTCTCCAGACTTTTAGCTGTTTTAATCTCGAGGAGTAATAAGGAACAAGCACGTTGTGAATGAAAGATTTAGATCCATAAGAAATGAGTTTGTAGGAAGGGATATAACAAAATAAAAAAATAATAGTTTTTAGAACATTTTTCACGAGCTGACATATTATGATATGGAACAAGAAGTTCAGTTAAATAGCTTGGATTTATGATGTGAAGACATCTATTAGGATACCCGAAATTAAAGTCAACTCTATTTAACGCTGGGAATTGTATTTTATAGTATCTTGCATTGACATAAGAGTGGTCGTTTATGCTCTATAAATAAGGAATACTAAAGGGTGCGGTTCTATATAAAAATAGGACTTTAGAAATGCCCGTTTTCGCACTATTATGGGGAGAAAAATAATTTTTCACTAGCTTTGGACGTCTTTTAAATTTGAGAACATAATTCATCTAACACACTTATCTAGAGAGTAATACAGATGTATGGAGCTATAACGTTATCAGAACGATCAGGGGGCCCTTTATCAAACTCCAGAAATTTCTCTTACGTCTTTTCGCCAAACCTTTAACGAGTTGTTAGATCACGCATGCTAAACGACTGACAAATTACCCATTTCCAAAGCAAATGTGCAAAATATAACTTCTGTTCTCGAAGGCGATCGTCCATGAAGTCGTCTGCTCGGCAGACGATCTCCTTGAAGTGTTCACGCCGTCTGCTTCAGCATAGGGATCTCGCTGTTTCTCGTCAAATCCCGAACTAACCCACCCGTTCCCCGTGTCGTCCTCTCCCTTCAACCATAGCTCGCTAGCCCTAGTGATATTCATATGGTAATCTAAAACCCATGTTAAGGTGATATTACGGTATCCTTCAAATATGGGGGTCGTACCCTTAGTCGTATAGATCGATGTTTTTTTTTTCTTCTTTCAAATCTTCTGTTACACAATGCTGTAACAAATATACTAGAAGGTCTTCGTTAACATTCTTAGAACTTCTCAAGGCGCCGTGTTTGTCAGAGAACAAGCGATACTTTATAATCCAGGTCAGACATATGTATTTTCTTCGTAAACTTTAATCATCAAAATATGGAAATGCTTTGGTTTTCTAAAGATTTGTTCGGTGCTCATGCATAATCCCAAAAGAGTTAATTAACAGAGCATTGCATTGCATTGGTTAGGAAAGTACGATACAAGTTGCCAAGGGTACACGGGTTGATGTACCCCTGAATGAGGACATGTACCCAGAGACCGATAGGTTCGTTTATTCCGAAAGACCTGTTGACGGCGAATTACCTTTCCCGAAGTCTTACGGTTCCTATGATAAGTGTGAGAACCAATGGGCAGATACAACTAGACACATACCAATAGACAGAAACCTTAGACATAGACCATTAGACATATACCACTAGGCAGATACCAGTAGATAGATACCATCATATATATACCCTAGGCTTTGACAGATACCATTAGACATATACCATTTCCATTAGACAGATACCATTAGGCAGATACCATTAGGTAGATACCATTAGGTAGATACCATCAGACATATACCAGTAGACAGATACCCTTTGACATATACCAATATACATATACCATTAGATAGATACCATTAGGCAGATACCATTAGATAGATACCATCAGACAGATACCCTTTGACAGATACCATTAGACATATACCAGTAGACAGATACCCTTCGATTTATACCAGTAAATATATACCATTAAATATATACGTTTAGACAAATACCCTTCGACAGATACCATTATACAGATACCAATATACCGGTTACCCATTCACAGTTGGGCGTACTGAAGCTGCGTGGAACTACTATGTAATAATATAAACACATTTTGCTCAAGAGTACTACACGGCGGCAGGAGCTAGGCTCGAACCTCTAGACCTCCGCGCTTCACATTGACGCTGAGAATACGAATATATATTTCCCAGTGTACGTGATAGACCGACATGCTATGACCACAGCCATACTGACTTCAAGAGGAACTCAGGTACAAACTTAACTGTAAGGCTCACCACGCTTGCTCACGTACAATGATTTATCATTAAGGTGGTCTCATGTATAAAGACTTTATTTGGTGGTGTCCGCGCAGCCTGACAAACGTTAAGACCAGGCTTGTTTAACATAATAGTAATGAACGTAACCGGACCCCCAATGTCAAATAGCAGCCATGACCTCGCGAAGGTTAACTAATCTTTAATCCCGGGAGAGATTAGTATGTTCTATATTATTCAATAGCTGAGAAATCCCGTTCTAAATCCACCCCGCCTATATAGCACCCACCGTGTCTCAAGTCTCTGTTTCTCATTTGACATATCTTAAATTTCTGAAATAATATATTTTGATTGATTATACTTCCCCCTTTCAAACAAAATATTCTAACAGAACTTTTTTGCAATGAAAGAAAATGTAACTTAGCCATCACTGTGAGATTAAGTAGTTAAATGGAAAGCAGTGTGAATTATTATAGGTATGTCATGGCGGCTATTGAATGGCCATAGCTGACCTACAGTTTTCAAATGGCTCGTTATAGTACTATGTATTCTGTAGGTGGCACCCCTGTGGTCTGCGCGGTGGTCGGGATTCGATCCAGGATCAAGGAAATCATCCACTTGACATGATTTCCATGGGACCAGAGGCCGCGAGTCTTAACATATAAACACCAGGGATTATCTCCCCTTTAAACATCTTCAGTGATTCTCATCACGGGTTACCTCTTTCAGGATCCAAACCGTGTCACGTGACATACCTCATCATCCTACCACTGTCTGGTTTTAAATACTAGAAACACGCATTTGAAACTGAAGATTAGCAATACCAAGGGCGATTTGTATTTCAATAAATATGCTTTATAAGTTTCCAGGCGAGACGTTTTCTTTCATCTAAACCATAGACGTATTGATTATGTTAATAGGGATATTCCCAGCATGGTACCGAGAACATAAAAAGCAAATACAAGAAGACCATCCCATTTTGAAGAGTTTGATCTATTGAATGAATTAATAACGTATTTGATTCATCATGTCTATCCGAGTGGATGTATATATCTATCCACTATATCTATGAAAGACTTCGAATTTACTGTGTGTCACAACAAATGGCATTACGTCTATAGCTACATGTATTTATCTATAGGTATCTAACCCAACTGATGTTATTGAGACTCCGCAAATGTATTTTTGGAAGGTTTCTTTCCGCGGGGCTGAAGACGAATTGTTAATAATTTCAAAGGAAGTGTACACACCCTTTGTGGACCCGAACGATGATCATGTGGCGAGGCATAGAAATTGTATAAGCATGTTGAACACCATTTTAATAGGAGCCAGAGAGATATTCCATTTTTTAACAAAATAAGCGTAATTGATGTGTACACTTTTAACCATCGTACAAAGATGAAGGTACAAAATATAGAACTAACTTTCCAAACCGGTAATTTATTCTGAAAACTGTTTACTAGTTTTGGATGACATGTTGGGGTTTTGGGCACTGACCGTATTTAACCCTGTCCATGCTATTGTCATACACTGCATGCCCTATTTACACCCTTTTAAAGTAAGTCGACACCAGTTTTGGATAAATAACATGGTCAATATATGAATATATGCCACTGGAGCAGCTGACATTTCTGCGATTGTCTACCCCCCCCCCCCACCCCCATGTTCATGAAAGCGACGGAATGTTGTAATTCGACTCCGATCTTATTTTATCGTTATCTCTCTAGAACGTGTGAATGTAGAATCCTTCGAACCTCCGTCTATTCCAATAAGCCCTCCCGGAGATTAAATTCAAATCCGTGCCTCAAATTCAACCTACTTAATCCAGTTTTTTTATTTTTTGAAATCCGAGGCATCAGATATGGATAATCTGACGACTTTGTTCGCGAAGTCGCTCCTTGTAACCGACGGTAAATCACCGGCCATTAAGTCATGTCCTTTGACTGGCTTGCAATACCCGGCTGAAGTCTTCTTTTGTTCCCGGCCACCCCCTTACTGATGGGTATCTCCCTAGTCTGGTGGTTCCACCCCGTTACCGCCACAAAATGATCATCGAAGATGATAGGCGACGGCATTTAATAATAATTTGACCATAAACTATAACCTATTGTTCTGTTCTGCGAGACATAACTTCCTGTGTCTTGTGGAAATATTTACCCAGAATTTAACATCCTGTACTTAATATATTTTTTTCTTTGGATTTTACGTACTATTTAGTGTTTTAGTATTACGATAATTATTATTGTACATTCTTAAAAAGCATTATCATTTTCTTTTAATTATTGCTGCGTGCTTAGACTCGTTGTTAGGCAAGCAGTATATACGCAAGATGCAACGTCATGCCAAAGAAAAGGATTACTATAATTTGTAAAGCAAAAGGGCGGCTATGCTTATATCAGAGTACCATCATCAGCGGTGTAACGTCAATAATAATAATAATAATAATAATAATAGTAATAACAACAATATTAATAATAATTGCATTTATATAGCGCTTCACAATTGCAGTGCTCTGTGCACATCTAAAATAATGAAACTGGACAAGGTAGACAACTAATGTAAGCTATATCTATTGCATTATTAAATTGGTTTGTGGTAACTTTTGAAAACATGTGTTTTAAGATGGGTCTTAAATGTTTGTACAGAAGGCGCTGAGTTCAGATGCTGGGGGAGATTGTTCCATGTAGGTGGTGCTGCATAAGAAAATGATCGCTTCCAATAGCTGTTGTTTTTACTCGAGGCACGATAAAAAGCTGTTGTTTTTACTGGAGGCATGATAAAAAGCTGTTGATATCAGGAACGAAGTGTTCTTGTTGGTGTGTGCACGTCAATAAGCTCTGTAAGGTAGGATGATGCAAGGCTGTGTAAACATGTATATTAACACAGCAGAACAGTGTAGTCGATAATAACCTACTCAGGCTTTTTATCAGGAAAGTAAACACGAGCCAGCTGGAACAGTCCGAGTTTATATGTTCAGATACTTGCAGCCAGTGGAGATTCTTTAGCAGTGGAGAGATGCTGTCAATACCATGGTATCGCTTCTCGCAGCTCTCATATCTACTACGAGACCATATAAGGACTCTCGTAGCCATCTCTAATACGTAAGGAATATACTCCGAATATGCGCCAATATGTTAGCACGAAGTTTAGTCCGAGGCCGTGAGGCCGAGGACTGAATTTCGTGCTAAGATATTGGCGCATCTGAGGAGTATATTCCACTTAAACATAGATCGTACAATGCCTTGTACGACTTTTTTCATACAATGCGCGTTTTTCATACAATGCGCGTGCTTCCTTATTGGCGTCCTTGATACTTATTGTAGCCCTATTCAAACTTATTGGCGTACACGGACAAAGTTATTGGATTGAAATATATGTTTAAATGGGGATCGTGCACTTACGAGAGCGCTATGGTCTCATAGTGGATATGAGAGCTTCGAGAAACGATACCTTCAAAGCAACATGCACGTCATGACGGCTTTCATGCATTCTAGGGCAAATATTCAAACCTGCATGTATACCCATGACAATGCAGACAGGAAGTACATTGAAGAACAGTGTGTCTTATATGTGCTGATCAAAGTTTGGATAGGGCCACCATGATACCCACTTCAAAGACATTCACTGAAGCGCCACCGCTTCGTACGAACACCATGCCTCTTCTTTCTCATGTTTATCACCAGAACAATCTCCAGCGAGAACAATCTACAGCCAGAACAATCTCCAGCGAGAACAATCTCCAGCTAGAATGCATGGGATGGTGTGATTTCATGGCTGCTAATTACTATTATTCTCAATCTGTGACAGTAATGTGACAGATGACAATCATTCAAATATGTATTACCATAATGTTACTATCTTCCCATCCATAAACTATACAGTGAGTAATTTCAATAAACTTTTACTATACCTGATATGGAATACTCGAACAATGGTTACTGGTATATATTATATTATTTATATTGTATATTTACGCTAGGCGTATGCCACATCCACCCTAATAAGCATGTTCAAAGGTTACATTATTACCTCGCTCAATTCACTCACTTGTGCCTTCTCAACCCCCTGGGGGATATGCTTCCAATAGCAGTCATTTTCCAGGATATAAACTCAGCATTCAGTTTACTATCTCATCCTGCTGGAGTCCGATTCCCTGCTGGGGGAACAGAGGCAGTTCGGACTAATTTTATGTCAGTTTTCTAAGGTGACACCACACGGGTTTTTCAATGTGTTTTAGTGTTCACTGGACCATTGGACACTACTACTGGCCTTGTGTTCCCTGTCAGCGTCCTGCGGTCAGCAGGACACCAGTGGACATCAGTGGACATCAGTGGACATCAGTGGACAGTAGAACACAGATACACATCTACTAGTATCTATGTTGGACAGTTTTGTCAATCCACATTAACACCGGAGTCCGATTTCAGATCCTCTGTCCATAACTGATGCAGATGGTGACGGTTGAGACAGATTCATCGACTTCCTGGGTCTTTATTTCTGTGGCTATCTTATCTGATCGAAAGTCATATCGCCTATGTGGACCGTTCTTAAGGGTGCACTTGTATTGTTATATGGGTTAATATTAATCACAATGGAACCAATCGCTATTGATACTTGTCATACCATGCTTTTGCCTATTTTATGGGAATAAAAAACTGGTCCATATATGATTAATTAAGATCGTACGTGCGGTATATTTATCCAAAATAATATGTTCTTGGGAAATCTGTAGTGGGAATCTGTTATCACGATTTTAAAAGAAATATAGGATGAAGTTCGTATTACTTTCGGAACACATTTGTGATAAACATATATTATTGAAGCCAAAAACGTTAGGTGTTCTGGTAAGTGTCCGGCCCAGGACACCTTACGTGGATGCTCAAAGATTAACCAGGACATCCAAGGTGAAAGCGTCCTGTCATGATTCTGTTACGATCCCTGAACAGGACACTTAATTTTCTTTCGCTGTGAATTTTAACAATTATTATGTTCTTAGGGTTATGTATTCTTGGCTCAGGCCATGTTAAATATGCGCATGAAAGTTAAAAGGTTTTATATATGTATTTTTTAAACATCGCATTTGAGGATTTGACGTGTGTCGTATCTGTGTGAATTGTCACATACATCATTCCACGTGTTATATTAGAGTAGAGCAGATTATGCCCGGATTGTTCTGTTTAGTCACGTGGTCACCGAGGTTCAACTGCCCCCACGCCTCGCTTGACCAGAAAATCCAGACTGTCCAAGCAGAAGAAATGAGAGTTATATCCCCTTTGTTCAAGGTCAGTGAAGAGCATGTGTAATGTCGCGCACCACTGGCCGGTAATGTCCGAAGTCTTCCTAGTGCGTGCGTCGCGTTCTGCTACACGACCCGTGTGTTTATGACATATTTATGGTTCGAGATCAGAATCTTTGGAACATCCTAGTGAAAAACGTAAGGAAATATTCAGATCAGCAGATTCTAGACTTGGCCTAATCGTTATGCCCAGCTGGATTCGTGTAGGCAAACACGTACACGTATATCATCGGAATAGATTCGTCAGCTTTAGTTCAAAGCATGTACATCACCTGGTAATATTACTATCAATTACTATTAAGTCTCGTTCAGAACAAAGATGTGTAAAATAGGTACAATTCAAATGTAATAATAATTTAGTAATAATTTACGCCGGACGTATATCAGGACGTAAAGCACGGAGTACATGTAAATCTGTGCATGTAGGCTACTCCGTGCTTTACATCCGACGTAAATATACACCCTTTTCATGAAACGCAGGCCAAGTCTCTATTTCGTAGACTTTTCGTCATATGCGTAATGCAAGATAATTTCTAGTTTATGTTTATAGACATCTTTGGCTGTGGACTAATATAGTTCACGCATCTTGTCGTGCTCACTCATTGTAGACATATATAATAACGTAGGCTTACATATTTGTCACATACTGAGCTAGGGTATGTATTTAGATTATGTTTGGCGGGCTGGACGATGTACCGTGTTAAGTAATGTGTATCATGAACATTAATGCGAGCAGAATATTAGCGAAAAATGCGACCGGCGTATTGTCGCATTTAATTGGTGCGCGTTGGAGGAAAACTTGGAGGGAAACATGTTATGGAGACATGGCCGTTCGCATTTTATTGGTGTCGCATTTACGTCTAAAATCTAGAGGTCGCATTCAATTAATGACGCATTAATTTCATGATTTACAGTATACTGTGAGGACATCTGATGTCGGGGTCAGTGTCCATATTTAACATGGTACTAGTATTCATAATATTATTATTTAGGGACAGTAGCCTTATTGGTCATATATACATTTATCTTCTATATCCTCATTATACCCCAGGAACTCTTGAAGAACTGGAATACGAATGGCACCAATAGTTCCTACATTTACTATAGAACGCCTCCAACAAAAGTGCTACCGACCCCTATTGTACATGTTCCTCTATGAGTATTGAAGTGCAAATGTCAATGTCAAAGTTAATGCGGTTAATTCCATGTAATCCCGCAGCCATGCAATGCACCAGAATGTAGGTTATTAATGCGCTCTGATGTTTTATGTCCAATTACAATATTCGCCAACCATTCTGTTGTTCCTGGACTTGCGGAAAGTAGTTGACGTTAATGAGTCGCTTTTTGTCAAGTTACGAAACAAAAGTCAATTAGTATTATTCTGTGTAATGCATTACACGAAAACGCCAACAATAACCCAGAATGTATTAATGCGCTCTAACGAAGAACGTCCAAATATTCACCAATTTTTCTCTACTCGGGACAAATATTGTAATCTCGTTACGAAACACATAATTCCAAATTGCAATAAAGTTCATGTTTTGAAAACAAAGTGTCAGAACGCGCCTCATGTAGTACCTACAAGAGTGACTAATCTAGTAAGAAGGCTTGTCGTCTACCGGACCAACTCGCGGTCAACGAAATTCTATGCCACTGGTTTCGCGGCTACTGACTTTATATTAGAACTTGCGCTTACATACGGATATTAATTGACCGAAAAGGTAACTTGGAAATATTGTTTTGATCGAGTTGTTTATCCCTTTCGCCAACTGACGAGCGGCGGTGAGTCATTCTTAATCTGAACATACAAATCCTAACTCGGTGGAGGTCCTACTAGAGCATTGTTCCGGGGAGAAAGTAGCGATATAATGAATACACCCGGCGCAAGGCTCAGACTGTCGCTTCTTGCACGAAAACTATTCCATAGGAATTTTTGTTGACGTGACAGTGTACTAATGTCACTTGCTCTTTCACTCAGATATTAATGCGCCCAATTTGTTGTCCCTCTGGTCGTCTAAAATAGTGCGTATTACGAATGTATATTAGGGGCAACGTCCAGTATAGGTATTTGTAGCGTCATTATTGCAAGTTGGTATCGTCAGTGAGGGGAATCATTGACCATGGTCCGCGCCTTGACCTCTGTGTTACCTTACTTTGAAAGAGGAATAATATTTTTGCTTTGGAAATCTTTACTGTAGACTGCATTCTGTCAGTCAGAGCGAGTTATACCTGTTAACAACCTTCCTCTGAAAACATTAGCAATCAAATGAATAATAAATACTTAACGGTATATAATCTAACATAAATCGTGGGGCTTTAGATCTTTATCAACGGTTTTCAGGTATTAAAGCGAGTTGGGGATGGCGGGGGGTATGAGCAGGGGGTAACTTTTTCCAGGTAAACATTGTATATTTAGATAAATAATAACACGCATGCAGTTGCCTAGGTATAAAGTCATATTTGATGATAGTCATTATTCACTTTTCGTACAAAATAGGTGATTATAACTAGTCTATACTTTGGAACGAAAGGTGCACATTTAATAATCTCCCTCTACAGTATATATACTAGATATATGATTGCTTAAAGAACGAAAGAAAATTATACGTTGATTTTTACACTTACTCTATCATTTGTTTGTGCGTCTTTCAAACCACAAAATTATCGGATTGTCGTGGATTTTAAAGACCACAAGCCAGCATATATTCTACAACATCAAAACCAAGTTAATCATCTATCATTATGTATCTATAAATATAGATATATAATTATTTTTCATAGCTTGATTTCCTGTTTATGTGTTCGACAAGTTACGGTATTTAACGTATATACCCAGAATAATATAGACGTAAACTCTACTGGTATGTATACAATCTGAGAACTGGTTTCAATCTGAAATACACTTCCTTATTTATCCTCAAACATATTATGAACGTTATTAAGTCATTATAAATTATCTTTAACCTATGGCTTAATTTGTCATGTTAATTGTTGTCCATTTTGGCCACTATTCTATCTCTTCGCCTCAATGGTGCTATATCTTTGTTGTTTCGTGTCTATGAAACCCGTAAGTGAATGACACTCTAAACTAGAGATACGATCACGAGGCACTTCACGGCGAACCATTTCCTAACAAGGATTAAACCCTCTCAGAATCACGTCTATGTGTAAAAACGCTATTTACAACTGAATCTCGGGGGGGTTAAAAGTTTAGATATTTAAAAATCCTGGACATTTTGACAGTCGTGTATGAACGGTATCTAGTGTACAACCCTGGCCATCTCGCGTGCTTTATTGCCAATCTGAACGGTAAATCAACGGTCGTATAATTTCCTCAGCGGTGCATCAGAGGAAGGACATAATAGGGTCTTATAAGAGCACTTTTAAATGCTTTCGCACAACGCTATGTTTGTTCGAGACGAAGTAATGAACGATTAAATGGTCATTTTGTGACCTGGAACGGACACTCGGGTCCTGAGAGTGGACTAAGGTATGGAAATCACGTGACCTGGGCATTAGGACAACTTTTCACCCGACGGAAGACAATGGCAGCCAAGTATTTAGCGAGACACTAAGCGTGAAATTATACAACCGTTCTCGAGGGCGCTCTCTAGAACTGGAGAGGACACTCGTCATGCCTGCTGAATCGACAATTGCTTTGGACTTATATAGCTGGCCAGCGGTCTATGTACAGTGGTCAGTGCTGACCCTATCGTTTGTAGTATTTACTAAAGAGGCGAGAAGTACACTGTCCCTATACGGTATTACGTCCCTAACAAGCGTGTATAGTCGCTTCTGTTGGCGAGTACCTTTAATTCAAGGTATACCGTCTACTACTGTGCATTATTTGGACAAGGTCTGACTCTTTATAGTCAGAATGGGTTTATAGTAGTATCAATATGCTTAACATGGACTAATTATTACATTTGTAATATTTAATAATAATGATGGTTATTTGTTACATTAAAATGTGTTTTATTGATTAACTTTTTTACATAATTAATATTAATCAAGATAACGAACCTTCAACAATATATTAATAATAATAATAAGTCCATTTATATAGCGCCAAACTCCACACTATGTATGCTCATAGCGCTGACATTAAAATCAGTCTCAGGTTCATGCTAGCGCTACAGTGATAACACTAATCATAGTTGCATTAACCACCAATCATTATTCATAATGGCACGATGTTAAAAGTTGACACGTTTAAGAGTTATTTCTTGAATTAAAATGTTGACAGTTTTTCAACAATTATAATCACCGATGTAATTTAGTAATTAGACTGTAATTCAACAATTAAACTATGGCCATGCGGTATAGTAACTTAGTACTGCTGATCTGTAAACCTATACAGTACTTTAAGACGGATAGTAACATGAATACACACTGTTGTGACTTTATAGGCCCTACGGACGTTACTGGTACGCTGCAATACGATACAATACTGCAATACGATACAATACCTTTCTTTTTCAACCTCAAATACATCTTGTTGGCAAACGAAGGGCTTCATGATCAAATTGTTTAGAAACATTTTATTTGCAGATCAGGGACCGTTTCTTAATCTAACCCGACGTAACATTTATTATACTACAGGGCCCAAATATCACGATTTCTTTCCGGTATAATAACTCGTTCTGTTTGTCGACAGTCGTATACCCGTTCTTCAAATAACATCAAACATTACATCGGCTTATTAAAACAAATATTAAGTTAAGTAAAGGGGTGGGTATGTATTGGTAATATGGATTTATATTTGAACACAGTAATCTATGATTTGTGTGCATATCTGTAAATGAATTGAAAGTGATGTCATGTCAACTAGTCCACGTGTAGGCTAGCAAGAGACATGTGGATGACAAGAGACATCCAGATATGCGCTCGGGCCTAATATGCGCTCGGGCCTAATATGCGCTCGGGCCTAATAAATCCACTATGTCCATACATATCTACATACTTAGATAGGAACTTAAACGCATCAACCAGAGAACAAACGCAATAGAACAGCCCACGACATCTTCTAATACGCCCAGAGTATTTTTCTCGAACACTGTACGTTACCGTAACGCCCTCATTACGCAACCCTGAGTACATACACTAGCGCATCCAGTGTTTGGTGAAAGCTCTGCAACAGCGTTGAGGGTGTTTTAATGAAGAGTGAGTGTCTGACACCGACAGTGCGAAGACTATTTAGCAACAATACGTATGACGTCATTCCAAATGGTAGGTGGAGTAGTTCCTGATTGGTTCCCTGTTAGACGAAGGGGCGGGATGTAGCGCAGTGGTAGAATGTTGGACTTCGGAGCCAAAGGTTCCAGGTTCAAATCCTGTCCCGGGGGGGCCCGGCATCAATGTTCGCGAAAGTTACCTTTCTGACGCGATATTGATAGGATGCACTGACTGTAG